>JAUIMY010000167.1:0-61960 GCA_033557855.1 Hydrochus callosus | reverse complement strand
TTCTGTAGGAAAAGCAATTGCCCGTTTTATTCATGGGATTTTAAGCAAATGGTACAACTTCTCAAGGAAATGCATTTGCTTGAAGCATTTCCTTGGGGCTGTAGTAATTGCTTCAAGTTTAAGCAATGCCCTAATATTTTATTCATAGGAACTTGAGCATTTCCTAGTGAATTTTAAGGAAAAGCAATTGCTGACATTTTATTCATCAGGCCCAATATACCCAAAACTTACACTGGCTGTTAACAACTCGGCATATAAAATTTGTTTTGCCAGCAACAAACAGGACAGCGATATACCGGCCCTAAGAAGGTTAAAAATACTAACAGTCATATCAGGAAGAGCTTCGTTCGCGCTTCCCTCTAACCTACTGCTATCCATTACCACCTCCCTTCCTTGCATCTCCCCCATATATTTCCGCTTTATCTAAAAAAATCAGCATATAAAATACGACGAACAATCCATCTCAATTAAAACTCACTTCTTCCAAACTGAGATCTTTGTGGAAGATTTTGTGATCGCCACCGTTAATCTGCACACATCGACATATGTACTTCAGATCCATGCACATAATACTAGGCGACCTGTATCCGTACTGGATGTAGTCTAATTTCGTCCCAAACTCTTTGAGGTACATCTGTGGCAATTTTGCGCACCAAATGCCCTCCCTGTGCCTCTCGACCATCGCCCTCAAGTTCTCCTGTACAACGCAAGGAATGCGGAAGATGATTCGGTCTTCGTACGCCGTAGATCCGTGCACAGAGTAGTAATCCTCAGTCACGCTGCTCCCGTTCTCCGAGCAGACATCCCCAATAGGTTCATCCGACAGTCTACCGTCGCCCGACAACTGTTCACCTTCGTATGCCTCTCCAGTTTCAACGCTACACTGTTTCGCACATTCAGCGGAGCCGCTCAGATTCGCATCGTCAACACCATAGTGATTTGCCGCTTCAACAATACCACCGTGTCTTGCTGTTTCAACAGCACCACCGTGATTCGCCGTTGCAACAATACCACTCTGTTTCGCCTGTTCAACAATACCACTCTGCTTTGCCAGTTCAACAATACCACTCTGCTTTGTCAGTTCAACAGTTCCACAGTAATTTGCCGTTTCATCCAAACCACCATATCTTGTTTCAACAGTACCATAGTGACTTGCCTTTTCAACAATACTGCTCTGATGTGCCACTTTAGCAAAACCCCTCCGTTTAGGCGTTTCGACAATACCACTGTGATCTGCAGTTTCAACAACACCGCTCTGTTTTGCCTTTTCAACAGCACCACTGTGATTTGCCGTTTCAACAATACCACCGTGTCTTGCTGGTTCAACAGTACCCCTCTGATTTGCCGTTTCAACGGTACCATTCCTATTCGCCGTTTCGATGATACGACTCTGTTTTGCCCCTTCAATCGCCTGGTTGTCTATTGACAGACACACCGGTAAATTCGGAGACGGAACCACCCTCTCAGTCGTACCACCAGCGGAAGGAAGACAATAATTGTCCCTACTAGTACCAGTCACCAACTGCGGTTGCCTAAAGTGGTCATGGCGGTACTGGAAATTTTCACTAGCAGGCAATCGAGGTCGCCACGTTGCCGCAGCAACGGGCATCGCTCGAAGAGTGTACGTCATTTGTTGATGCGGGATCCAACCCGTAGCAGGCTGCCATATCACAGGTTGGTATTGCTGCATTTGTCTACGCATGGGAGGCCCCCGTTTGTCGAATTTCACTTTTTTTTGGTTGCAAACTAGTGCGTTTATGTGCGCCGACCGTTCTCCAATTACCGGGTCCAAAAACGCTTGTCGACCATGCCCGACTACCTGTTGAGATTTAAATGGAATCCCTCTTTCAATACCGAAACCAAAATGTAGCACTGTGGCTTTATTTTTGTTTTGCTGCACTTCTGACACTCTACAACCGCCCTGACCAACCAGCAGGCTGCACTATTAAATGAGTTGTTAAATGGGGTTGTCCACAAAGTCTGGGATTTGGCAGAAAATCATTTTATATTACAGCTTATAGCCTTAAATATTCATAACGATAACGAGAGTAATGAATGTTTGGTCTTGGAAGAGAAATTAATGATTGAAATTTTAATTATTACCGTGTGACGTCACGAGCGCACGAAAATAAATGGCAACAGTGTATATCACATGAGAGAGCTATATGGTATTTGATTGGTTCAAAAGCCAGACAGATGACGACAGCAAAATAGACAATCAAAAAGCAAGACTTATTGAATCTATGGGTAATGTCAACCGCGATCCAAAAGTGACAAGTAATATTTATTTATTTGTCCGCAATCAGATCATCCATTACGCGTGTACATGTTCAACCAATCACAGAACGAATAAGCCTCCCTTGTGATTGTACAACGTTGCCATTTAATTTCGTGCGTCCGTGACGTCAGAGGAGTTTTTAATTTTAAATAATTTAAAAACTAAGTATTTCTTTAGGAAATCAAGCATAGGATTGGTCTTTGGACAGCTATGACTATCATTTAGTACTATACTCAATAATTCGTGGATGACCCCATTCGATCCGCTCGCTACCCTAACCTCCCAATTTGACGTCCAACGCAACCTAGGGACCAGGGAGGGGGAGAGGAAACTTATATGGGCTATCTGTTTCCATACGATTCCAGGAGGCCCGGGGACTTCAAAACACATATGGCATCCATGGTTTTAGTAGCCATAGTGATTTTATGGGTAGCGTCGTCTCCGCTTGTGGTTCCGTCAGATGAAAAGCAATTTGAAAGTGGGAAGTGCCATTGCTCGACCCACCCCATCTTCAAAGTTTAGGTAAATATTATGGCTCATTCTGTGACGGTTGCATCAAATTGTTGATAAACGTGTTGCAATGGCTACACAACATGAGCCATAATATTTTCCTGAACTTTGTCATAAGAGATCAATCCAATGCTAGAATAATGTAGTTAGATAACCAGTAACATAACCCAGTAATGAAAAATTCGGTTGCCTAAAGCACCTCTTATTACAAGACCACGGACCTAGTATGTGTTTTGAAGTCGTCGGGTCTCCTGGAATCAGCCAATCAGAATGCGGAGCGGAAAAATAACGTTGACTCCGCTCTCCTCCTCCTTGATAGGGACCACTTAAAAAGACTCGTTACACATGCCTCGGTTATCAAATGCCGGTTGTGCAGTGGATCGCCTGTATATGTGCATCTACTCTAAGTGCGCAAGAATTGCCCCCACCGGCATTTGATAATCGCCGGAACTGCCAATCTTTGAGTTTCTGCTGCGGGGAAATGGCAATGTAATGTAATGTACTCTTTATTAATTTCTTAAAGCTATGGTTCAACACATTTACTTGTGAGGTCCTTCAAAAAGTGACATTTCTTGGTATGAAATGTTACGTCAGGCAGCTTCGTTTGAGAGGCGAATTTACGCATAGGCTGAGTAGGCTGCAGCCGAAGACGGCAAATTTTGTGCAAAGATAAATTTACCACATGATGCCTTCATTCATTTAATTTGTTTAATTTATTACGCACAATTAAATTATTTTTCCCCGCGATTGCAATTTATGACCGACAAGTACATAGTTTACATAGCGTAAAGTGGGGCGGCAGAACAACAATAACCTAGGGGCGACAAAATCACAAATCCGCCTCTGACTACATGTTTGTATTATCACAGGTTCTTAAATTTCTTAAATGCAGCCCACATATCATTTTTAAATTTTTAGCTGACCCATTGTAAAAAAAATTATAATAGGTAACAGTCCTAACATCAATGTTCCTTATTTTATATTCACCCCGTATATGATGCCTTTAGGTAAAAAGTTGAATGTTGGACGTCAATTGTGTAGGTAGTTTGTCTTTGGTATATCCCTGAAGAAAATAGTGCAGAGGATTGAGATCAAGCGAGCATTAAATGAAAATAATTTTAAAAATAGCCTACCATAGGGAAGGAATGTATAAACAAAAATCATTAGATTTGCAGCTTTTTCCTGAAAGATATGATGAAAATTTAATTTCATCTCTAACTTTGACACCCTGTATCATTGTTAGGAAGCGAGTAAGAGGCATTGCATGCACAGTGATTTCGAATCAGAACGAAGAGAATATTGTGTCAAAATTTTCAATGTTAAAACTGGGACACCCTGTATCATAAGTTTTAATTTCTACAGTTTTCAGCTTAACATTAACTCCTTAACTTTTCAATGTCATTTTTTAGATATAGGTAAAGTGGGTTTTGTACTATCAGTTCACAACAGCAGTGCAACAATTTAGGGAGAGGTACAAAACGATGCTCGTAGAAATACAACTAGTTTTTTTTAATTAAATTCAGATAATAGAGGCATGGCAAGATAACATACATTCATCGATTGTTAAGGAGTTATTGTAATAGATCATTGTCGAAAGTGGTGGAATAGTTTTTCAATTTTTACACTTTTTAATTCTAGTTTTCATTAACTATGAAGCTAAAAAATTACCTCAACGACTTCAGGAATCGATCTAAGGAACAATTCCAAACTGGTAAAACCATAATTTCTGTAAGGAATATGATATCCTTCGGTCTCTTGGAAGTCCTTCTCTAGCTGTACGATGTTGACACGTCTTGGTGAAGAAGTCAATAAACTCCTTATAACTATTTTAATCTCCTCCTGAAAATTACACAATCTATAATTATTTTGGAACATTACATATTTCACTGAACCATCAAATAATTTTTTCAACACTCTGCACTCCGTTGGCGCCGGTAAGGTGACACTTAATGTATGAAATTGAATCATTGTGGAGTGAAATGGATTAATATACTTCTAAATATATGACATTTTTTGGACTTAAGCTATGCATAATAAGTACAAAAGATTCAACGTCTTAACACGTCGTGCAAATGTTAAACAACAAACAATGTTGTGGGGAAATTGCTTGTTTGAAAATATCTCTCAAGTTCGTTGGCGGAATTGTTTACAACAGTACGACCTAACCTGAAAACAAGCAGCCTCAGAAATCGTATACGCACCATTTGATCCTGAGTTCTTGACGCGCTGGCCATTGTTTAGTTGAATGAAGGAAATAGTTGAGGCATGCACCGAGTCAGTGTAACAGAAGAGAGCTTTCGTATTTCATAGCCTTTTTTGCACCGGCAGGTTTTACACATGCAACGTTCGAATTCATATGCTTCTTCAATGTGACATGTCATGCGCAAGCGCAAGTCCGTTTTTGTCCTTTGCTCTCTTGTTGCCATTTCAGAAGCTGTCTCATTCTACTGGGATGGTTTTCATTTCGGGTGACAAAGATGTTATTGTTGTACTTACTTTCTGTGATAAAGGGCTGTAAAAAGTTGACATTTTGCACGTACAGGGTGTACATCACAGTTTAAAACTGTGGTGTACATAAAGTATCTGATAACGCCCCACATTATTCGCTGTTCTGTGCATGAGTTAAGAAAGCTCATATGCAACTGATTTGAGACTACAATAAAACCTATTCATCTTCAAATATTTGCTAAAGTCTGCATTTAAGAATTTAAAAAAAGTAGAGGTTTTTGAATGAGGTTTCAATAGAGTTCGAAAATTAAAAAATACAGGATGTTCCATTAAAAAAAGATAGGAGCAATGACGTCATAGTCAAACAACTGAAAACTGAAACTGAAAAAATTGAATTTAAAAACAAGAATGATGGTATTTCACCTCTAGAAGTATTTCATTGGATTTCAGGCGAAAAATAATAACTCCATAGAATGATAAGAGTTTTAATTGGGAATTAACAATTGTTCAACGAATTCACATATAATATACAAAGAGAAAACAAAAGTATCATCCACCTTTCGACTACCAATGAGAAGAAAATATTCTCCACGTGAAAAATACTGATTTAAATCCTGGAACTCCACCAAATATCCGTGATAGGTATATTTATTGCAATTGAATACCATTTACTCAAATTTCTTCCAAAACAATCGATTAATCTACGAGAAGTATCACAAAAAGTACTGACCACAACCAAAATCGCTCATTCAAAACACAGAGGTATCGAATTGAAGGGTAAAATGGGACTCGCTCTTTCCACCGTAATAGCGTTGTTCATGGCACTGCTGGCCGTCTCGCATTCGCCCATCGACTCCAGAACTTTGCCCAGAATGTACCATGTGATGTGGTTGTTCGGTTCAATTTTGGCCGCCTCGCGGAGCGTCATCTCCGCTAAACCTTGCAAATCCAGGTAGTGATAAACCAGGCCCAATTGCTGTAAAGATTTGATGTGTTGCGGGTTGACGGCTACCGCGTTCTGGAAGCAGACTTTTGCCTCCGCCCACTCTTTCCTAGACATGTGAACAACTCCCCTCTGCAAGTGCAAAATTTCAATAGAATGTGTCCTAGATTTCTGCAGCCACAGTCTGCGCTGTGAGATGAAAAATTAATTCATTTGCATGGGGCACCCGGAAACGCAGAGCCTATAGCATTTGCTACTTCTGTTGTATGGCTAATCCGGCACTGGTCTTAGGTTATTTGTTAGTTGGTTAGTGAGGTTAGAATTAAAACCACCTAAAGTTCGTTCCCCGGGAGTTGGCACAGACTGCCTTACGCGCTTTCGTCCGATACGCACAGGGGGCGTCAATCCAGCCGTATCGGCCATATTTTAAGGCATGAGAGTGGGAACGTTGGTAGGGACGCTAGCGCTGGTGTTCATTTAAATGTGCTTTTGGAAATTACATTACTAATTCACAAGAAAATGATTTCTGAATATTGATATTAACCAATTCTTCTTTTTATTGAATAAATGGATTTCAAGTTACATGTTCCAAAATTGGAATACGGGGAAAAATGGGTTAAAGATCAATCTTCAGGAATAATTTTCTTGTGAATTAGTAATGTAGTAAAGTTAGTGGAATCGTTTAGATTATTTTCCATACATTTAAGTGCCTATTCTTCAATTCAAGAAATGTGCCTGTATTACTTATGAAAAATACTGGATCGGTGCACTGACCCGATATTTGGCTGCAATTATACCAATTTAAATGGAGATCGGCAACTGAAGCATTCACCAATGTTCCCACTCCAGAGGAGCCGTAAGTAGATGACAATAGGTGGAGAACGAGAGAAATTCTGAGAAAGACTAATGTCCACTTTTGGCAGATGATGAAAATGTCTTCATTCCATTTGGGCATTTCTATTGGTTAAGAGACCTGTGTAATTCGAAGTCAAGTTTTTCGCTAGTTTTTCATTGAAATAAAAATGGATTATTCTCCTGTTAGAAAGAGGGACAGAAGAGGTTTGTAGCTACCAAAGAGAAGCATCTTCTGTGTATAGCAAAATTTATATAGGGTGTCCCATGAATAAGATATGGGATAAACTAGTATTTTTTAAATAGCACGCTCATGATTTGATTACAGATATTGATTGAGCATTAAAAAATAATACATGTTTGTCAGGAAAAAAATTGTCTAGGACGAATAATTCAAGAGAAATTAATCAATTTACATCAATATCTCAATCAATATCTGTAATTAAATCATGAGCTTGTCATTAAAAAAATACTAGTTTATTCCATATCTCATCCATGGGAAACCCTATATAATTTTTGCTATATACGGAAGATGCTTCTCTTTAGTAGCTACAACTTTGATAAATAAACAAATTCTCTATTTCATATAATAATGGCGCTATACACCTGAACGTTTTTTAAAATACACCCTGTATATTAACTTATCCTTACTCTATCCAATCCTACATATGTAAATATTTATTGATAAAAACTGAATTATTTAAAGTAAAGTAAACACCCGGGGAACGGACTATAATTGCAGGATCCACTTATTTGGAGTCATTGTTCCACTTACCATATGCATGATGTGGTGGGACAAGGGGAATATTTGAGTAGCCTCTTGAATGCACAATTCCACGTCATCGATCTGTTCTAAAGCCAAGTAAATTTCACTTAGTAGAAGCCAAATTTCCAATAGGAGCATCCAAACTCTTTGAGGTCCAGGACGAGGACTGAAACTGCTCATTGAACTAGCCACTTCACTCAAAGCTTGCTCGATTCTCGAAGCAGCAATGCTGTTGGCTTGTAATGAACCTGCAACAAAATTTTCCTTCGCATGTCGATATAAGTTCCCATGAAGCATTCGAGTGCTCACTTGTATCTTTGTCTGACACTTCACTGGGATACGTTTGGAACACAGATTTCGTGTCGCTCTTGCGGTCACATTCGGGCATATCTGAAGAAGTCTGTCCTTCGTACAGGGTTTTCCAAAGCTCTAGCATTTTCTTGCCCGTGATGAGGGCCACCTCACCGCCTTCTTCGTGCAACTCGAGGTGCGTTTTGATGTACATGAAATGCAAATTGTCTGGGTACTCCTCGAGTGCTGCGTTTATAACGATCAAGGCCTTATCGTGTTGACTGTCAGCTGATAGAAGGAGCGCTAATAGATAGAGGGTTGATGAGCTTTCCGGTTGCAAATCAAAAGCTATGTTCACATGGTTCAGCGCTTCCAAGATGTCCCCTTGCATGGCTAATTGCAAACCTAAGTAGTATTCGCAGAGGTGGTCGTTTGGCTCTATTTCTACAGCACTGGAATTTAATGAGCCTCGGTCATCCGGCAATCATCGAAAGAAAAAATACAAGTTTTGCGAGAATATATTGTTTATAATGAATCAAGGTTTGTTTTAATCTTGCAATTTGCCCAGGGATTCTAATATTACTAGAGGAGAGAACAATTTTATTGGCATTCAACCGTTTCTCTGCAACAATTTCCCAACACCAGAACAACACATTATTATGTCTTTGGTGTTTCCATCCAGCATATTCACGTTGACTAAGAGAACGGTTCCAACAGGGAAAATCAACAAGCCCGATACGTCCATACTGCCATCGACGGAAGTGTAGTTCCCCTTTTTAATGGGGCACTTCCATTTTGGGTTGTAAGTTTTGTAATAGTCACCCCATAAGACGGTGGTTGTTGAAATCATCTCGCAATATTTATTCGTTTTGAAGTGGCTGATCTGGTGGCATGATTCGTTGGTCTCTTTGCACCTTTCAAAGTGTACTTCGAGCTGTTAAACAATTTAGTCTGTAGACCGTGATGGAAATTAACAGGGGCAATGAAATCGATACTTCCCGAAAAACTAAAATTTCTGAAGTAAATTGAAAATTTTGTCGATGTCCATGTCAATGCCGATGCTCCATACTTACAACAGGCGGAGTTCTTATATCTGATTTGACGACAACAGTCGTGTTCATGAAAAACTTGGACCCGACTTGCTTCAAAGTCACATCTTCGTAAGAAATTTTAAGGTTCTTCTTCCCAAGACATTTTCCATCAAATTGGCTAATTTCTATGTATTTCTACAAATATGCAATTTGGTGTTCTTGGTGATTCAACGTGTGGCCACAGAATATAAATATTAATACTCTGTGGTGTGGCGTTCAACAGCGTGCTAATATACCTCAGCTAAATTTTCCAAAATTACCACACCAAAAACGAGAATAACGATTTTTATATGGTGAAGACCCATCTCTTGGAAGTTGCTGACTGTTACCTTCGTTCTTAAAAATTACATGAGTGAGGGAAGCAGGAAATTAAAGATTTATCTACTTTCATTCGCAATTCCATGTTATTATTTTCTTATCTGATTCCATGCTGCACTCGATTAAACTACTCGTGTTTTATACAGTTTTAAGACTAATATAGTTTTAAACGTTTCAAGCATCACTGGTCTTTTGTAAAGTTTAACAATTTATTTGTGTTTCCTAAAATCACTGGGTGTTTTATAAAATCACTGGGCATTCTAAGAGATAACTGGGTATTTGCTAAAATTACTGGGCATTTTCTAAAATGACTGGGCATTTTAGAAAATGCCTAGGCATTTTCTACAATCACTGGGCGTTTTTTAAAACGCTTCCTTTGCCGTTTCGCTAAATATATCGAAGTTATTTCAAAAAAACAACTCACCTCGTGAAGTTCTCCAAAGCCAATCTGCTGAACTCGTGCTTCTCATTCTTCAGCATAGTCGTGGAACTTTGCATGTGGTACCCAATCCCAATGTACAAGTAACATCGGCCTAAGAGTCCCGTCGCTAGGGATTTCTCCCTTTCGAGGGCTTTCTCGCTGTACTCCGTTCCTTCAGCAGCTTTGCCCAAATGCTCATAGCATAATTTCGCAATCAGAATACAATCGACCGTTGAGTGGGTCTCCATTCGCAACACCTCCTTAAGAACCAAATAGGCATGGTCGTATTGCCCTGTTGAAAGGAGACTAAGGGCGTGCTGCCTCCAGAGATGCGGTTCTTCGAACGAAAACTTCATAGACCTTTCCAAAGACTGGTAAAAACAATTAGTTATACGCATTCTATTCTTGAGACTAAATTTTGGGACAGTACCACAATTTGATTGGAATAAGCATTCACCTCTTGCAACAAAGATATTTGTCCCCATCTTACGGTGGCAACCGTCAACAAATCATAAACCGCCATGGCATCCTGGTAGGCACTCAATCGAGCCTCTTTGAACTCGGGAGATTGTGAAAGCACCGCGTTTCGTACAGCTATAGACTCTGCCACGAGAAGAATGAGGAGAGTTTCTTCACAACCATTTCTGGGGATAAACTGATTCAAGGAGGCGTATAACTTCGGTTTCCATGGTGAAACGGAACTTGAATCTGATGGAGGTTTGTACTCATCAGAAACAGAACCTTGCAATAGGAACTCTGCCATTTGACAGAGCAGCTTTAGCCGAATTGGGGCAATTCCTTGCGATTCGGTTGCACAAAGGGAAGCCCTGAACCGTTCCAGGGCTTCCGTTGTTTTCCCTTGGTCGATCAATAGGGCTGGAGCTTCTTGTAATGCTATTTCCAGTACGGAACTCAAAGTTTTGTTTTGTATGGGAGGTTGTGGGGAATGAGTACCTTGAAACGATTTTAATTCGGTATTTTGTGGCACCTGGCGGTCCTAAGTCCTAATATACAGGGTGAATCATTAGTGTAAATTTGTTGGATAGTTCCTAAAATATCAATTATTATGGAAAAAGTATAAAGGGAAGAATCATATAGGGCTGCACCTATTAAAAATAGTTTCGTTTATATAGGGTGTCCCATACAAAAGGAATGACCCAATTTTTATGATTTGTGTGCCATTTTCTAACTCAAATATTAATAGGTCTCTTGCCAGATTGAAGATATTAAACACCTGGAGGGTTTTAATTTGATAATCATGATCAACATGTATCTGTTAATCTAGATAGACAGTCTCCGTTTTTCATTCATTCTTATACGGAACACCCTGTATAAACAAAAATACTTCCCTTTATACTTTTTCTTTAAAAAAATGAAACCTTAGACGCTATTCAAGAAATTCACCCTAATAACTCGCCCTGTAGGAGCGTAACAACAAAACTTGTCATAATTATGTTATAGAACCTGCGATTTGCAATACAAAATATACTCTTTAAAAACTTCGTTTTGAAGAGTATAATTATTATGATGGATAACAAGAAAATCTATATTAAACTAGCATCTTAAATAAATTCAAATCACCAGTATTCGTCAAGGTGTTGGTGTTCACTTGTTGTTTGTCAAGCTCTTGCATATAAAGCAACCCCAAGTCCGAGGCTAAGCTTAAACATTTCACCATTTCTTCCTCTCTTTCGGCTTTTTTGTACTTTGTAGTCGGATTTGGATTTTTTCGGAGACACAAAGCCTTAATAGCGAAAGATTCTGCGACTATCCGCAAATTCCTCCTGAATACAACAATTTATCATGTCATTTTCATATTATGTTTGTTCATATGTTATTGGGTTCGACAGGAATTCGTGTATTTTATTTGATTGCACAACAGTAAGAGTCCAAATCTTACAAAGCCAATCGTTTCTCAGAAAGGGCGTGCAATTCAGCCAACTGAAAATTCTTCAACCCTTCTTCATACAACCCCCATGAATAGTAAAGTTTTCCTAGTAACAAATGAGCGTCTAAGGCAACTCCAGCTTTTTTTCCATTTTCTGTTGTTGCTGAATGCAAATAGCGTTTTGCTTCTATTAGGCCGAATTTGGCTCGATTAACGTTATCTTCAATAGGTGGCCATTCCTCCAAATAACTCTCCAATCGTCCTTCGCCAATAAGAAAATTAGCCAGGTATTCTGTAAAACGTTCGTGTTTTTGTTTTCGTAAAATTAGACACAAGTCAATTAAATTATTTCCAAACACTGCATTTCAAAATAATGTTCTTATACAAAATAAAACTATCATCAAAATAGAACAATAAATAAAACAAAACACATTTTAAAACGGTATATTGTATTTGCCATGCTGTATCAACACTCCTTCAAAATCATATTCTTTTGACATATAGTTTTGATATTTTTTCTTCATGCATAACATTCAATATCCAAAATCAAGTTCAACTTTGGTAAAATTTGAAAAAAGGAAAAATATCAATTTGACACCGACATTGCATGTATATATGGTAATATTATAGAGTAGCGGCAATGTCGTAGACACTGTCAGTATCGTAGAAGTAAAGTCGCGGAACCACATAAATATTACAAAACAATTATTATTCGTTCAAACAATAAGTGAAAACATCCGTCAACTCAAACATTACCTGATTCAGGAGATTTATCCTTCAATTGTTCCGCCAATTCTATGACCTTCGGCCAATTAGATTCCTCCCGGTTTTTCTCAATCTCACTTTCGATTCTCACCGCAGGAGCTTTCGCTTTGCCCGCCATTCCACCTTATCACGGGAAAAACGACAATAATTTTCTATATATCGTGCAACTCGAACAGGTCGAAAGACACAACAACAACATAACCTCAATCTATTACGTCAAACGTCAAAGTCAAATCTAACGCCAGGTTCCATCGATTTAATCTAGACGCCCGTGTTTCTTTGCGCATGCGTTGTTCCGTCAAGCAGACTTAGGTCCATGGTTTGGCGCATGCGCCTGTCATACGTCTGTCATTCGACGTTATTTTGTTTGTGCAACGAACGTCTGGAAGTTTTGAATTCAAAAATGGCCAGGAAGTGTGCAATTTTCGAAGAATCCGGCGATTTTGTGTGTGGAAACCGCCATTTTTGTATGTGATTCCCAGCAAATGGGTGCCAAGGTACAAAAATGATCGAGAAATTGGAGTTTTATCTAAATAATTGTTCGGGCAGTTGAGCTTTTGACGCGGATAACCTAAAATTAGTGAACGGAGAAGATGTCTTCGCCTACTCCGACAGACGAAGCGCTTGCTGAGAGGCTCAGGTTGGAGAACATCGATCAGTTTAACATATTAGTGAGGATGCATTTGTCGTTTGAGTTGGATTTGAACACTGATGAGTAAGTTTGAGATGCTTTTTCCGAATATTATGCATTAAATAAGTGAGTTTAATGTACGTACATAAAATTCCCTGGTTTATTGCTTGTTTTGTATAGTATTTATAATTTTGAAATATGGACTACATGAAATATTTATTCTAATTTCCAATTATTCCGCAATGATTCTGTTATGTTCATAAATAACTTCGTATTTACTTTTGGAATTTCCTTGTGTATCGAATGGAATGAAAATTACTATGTATATGTTATAACTGTACATAAATTATTTCTTCTATTATCCTTTTTATGTACATTGTCTGCAGTGGTACACCATAAATGAACCATAGATCCCCATATGTATAGTGAATGTATGTTCCATGTTTGGTACTTGGTATTTTATAACGGCTTAAATAAGAAAATAAAATCGGATGATGGAAATATGAGAATAGAAATCGACGCATTTGAGGACTTTTCGAATATATTGTGCCAAAACAGCAGAATTAACTTTTACTATTACCGTAGTTTTGTTTCTGATCAATTACTACTGGAAAAACGTAACGGTAACCCTTCAACTGTAGTTAAAGGGTTAATATTTGTTTCACTTCATAAAGCGTCAGTTGTATTTGAAATAATGATAATAATAAAAATTTTATTAATTATATTGTTGTATTTACTGATTATATTATTGTTTTATTCATTTCATTTGCTGTTAGATAAACCAATGGTAATATTTTAAATAAATTTTAAAATGTCCCTCCAGTTCAAGTCAAAAAATTTCAAATCATTTCATAGAGGAATACCTACATTGAGTAGGGGAAATTATTCATTCAGTTGTATAATTGCATATAACTTCCAGAAATGAAGGACTAACAGAGAAAGGGAAATCGAAAAAATGGAGTTTTGTCCCTTTCGGGAAAAAGTCCAACCTTCGAGGTATAATGGATGGGGCTCCTTTGACGCAAGAAGGCATTTGCGTTGTATATCAACTCATAGAATTTCTTAGGAAAGAGCCAAGTTAGTGCAACTCACCCTACTTGACTTTTGTTTCACAGAGTGTGTTCCTTAATGAAATTAATTCATTAGCGCCCAAATTAATTTATGTTTACATTTTTTTCAAAGTTGATGTTTCAATATGAAAGAGCATTCGTTTAATGTATGCTTGTAAAATTTAAAGAAAGTTGGTCGTCCGTGCTTTTTGTGCTTTTCATAGCAACCACGAGAAATGGGCAAAGAAAAGTGTTGCTAACTAGTAAAATGATTGTAGCTAATGAGAAATGCACACATATAATATAAAACTTCTACCTCATGGCTTACAAATAATATAAACAATTTAAAATAAAATGTCCTCAACATAGGGATCTGGACGCTAATGGGTTAATTTGTGCCGCATGTTTAGTATACACCCTGTATAAATAAAGATTACTCTTCTGATTTGAATTTAATTGATCGACCATTCTAGATATACTCGTGGAAGGAATTTTCCGTAGAACTGGCTCCTTAAACAGGCAACAAGACTTAAGGAACCTTTTGAATCAAGGCACCACTTTAGATTTAGAAAATGGCACCTACAGTGTACACGATTGTGCCTCAGTCCTTAAGGGATTTTTAGCGGAACTTCCTGAGCCTCTCCTTACAGAAGCTCACTATCCTGCCTATTGTCAGATAGCCGAGACTTATGATACTACGGATGATCCCGTACAGAAAAAACGCCTCTTGATGACCATTCAACTTTTATTGCTTCTCCTTCCTGCGGAAAATCGCATATTACTCAGGGACGTTTTGGAAGTCCTGAATGTAACCGCTTCGTATGAAGGCAACAACAAAATGTCAGCGGAAAGCTTGGCCACTTTGTTCACGCCTCATTTGCTCTGCCCTAGGAAATTATCACCTGAAGCGTTGCACACGAATTCACAGACCCTCACTGGAATATTAGCGTTCATGATCCGGAACGCCCGTGATATATTCAGCGTTCCTCCGAAATTAGCCATCGATATTAGGGCTTATTTCACGGAGAGGGAACGGCGTAAAATACTGGCCGTGCAGAAGAACGTCAATGAGTCCATCAGTGACAACTTTGCTGCGAACACAGTGTTTAGTTTTGTGGACCACGAACGAACGGCTAAAGAGAATTCGTCTAATCCTACCGAGACAGCCCTTGCGCAGTTGTACGCGCACATACAAAGTTTGCCGGAGTCTTCGAAGAAACGGAAGCTGGTGAAGCAGTTCAACAAAGAAAATGGCCACGGGACGCCATTGCAGGTGTTGAGGAGCGGCGCCACTAAACAGGGGAAGAGCTTTGGAGATTCCATTAAAAAGCACATCTTTCACAAGGGACTGGTGAAGAGCGTCAAGAAGGCAGGTGCGGTTCAGTTTCGGTCGTCCAGCGAGGAAATTTTGAATGTACGTGTTTGTTTTGCCACTCGCTAGTCGAAAATAGAGATTCGTAGGTTTTAAACCCGTGATAACGGAAAATTTGTTCCATACATTAATACAAAAATGATGTGATTGTAAATGTGCACCTTTTTATGGTGGCGGAAACGGTCTTGATATCAAAAATTCCCTAATCTTGTAAAAGATTGTATTTTCAACAATATCAATAAGGTATTATATTCTACAAATACCTGAAAAATCAACGCCATAACTGCCACGTAAACTTCCCTTGAAAGGGAAGTAGAATCTAGACACATCCTAAACAGGCTTATAAAGCCATTTTCCGGAAACAATTACTATTTTGAAAATCATAATTGTAACACGCAATTTGTTTGAAACTTTCACCTAGGTATAGCAAAGTGATTATTTATGAAATAGCCAGAAATTGATAATACCTGCAGTGAGAGATGGGTTGTGTTTTTATCAACATTTTGTGATGGTAGGGGGTGTTTTTTTAGGGGCCACTTGAATAATATCTTTATTTTAGGAGATATGTACAGAATACATCATCAAGGAAAAGTTGTAGGGGAAGAGGAGGAGCACATTTTGATCTCAACAGATTTTATAGAGGGTGTTTAGTGAAGATTATAGGACTCATTTTGTCATTTTTTTAATTGAGTGCATATGATTTCATAATGGAATTGAGTAGTTTGTACATGATCAAAAGACGCTCCACTTCGACTTCCACAACTTTACTCTGAAAACATTTTTGCTATCTCCTCATATAAAGGCATTATTCAAGTAGCCCCTTAAAAAAACACTCTGTATATGACGTTAGCAATGAATGGGTTGAGGATGTCGCCACCTATGAGACAGTAGCTTAAATTACTTTACAGAGCCCCCAACAGACCCTCGCTCGCACCCGTTTATTTTGCACAAAGTGCGACTCCAGTAGTGACGCGAGCGGCGATGACAATCCCCCCAAAAAACACAAAGTTTCCGACAGTCACTTGCAACAAATGACGGTCGACTCCTCTGGCAGTAACGGTCTGAAACGGAGCCTTTCCGAGCCGGACTTGAGTTCCGACAACTTACAGAGGGCGTGCGACGTGTACATGACTAGTACTCCGGCTTGCGTGCCGTTGCGCACTTGCAATGACGCAATATTCACTCCCGAGGACCAAGAGCGCAGGTCCATGTCTCCTATAACGCGGTCGACACAGCGCATGCCCAGGGCCATGCAGGTACAGTTCGGTGTAGAGAGGCCTGATTCGGGAGATGTAGACGGTATCTAATAAAGGGTTTCTATTAGGAGAATTTAGAGGCTGATTTTCGCTAAGGTAGTCTGTGAATCGGGATTGCATTTTTGGGAAATTGAAGGAGGTTTTTGGGGGTGTGTGGTATGAGTTGTACGTGACATCCCTACTAATATGAGGAGCTCCATCCAAATGAACGTGTACGTTTTGAAGATGGTACTAGATAGTTGGAGCGAGTTTGGGTTGCATCAGGAACTACAGTGCGTGATGCAACCAAAACTCGCTCCCACTCACTTGTACCGCCGACAGAACGTGCAACGTTAAGTTGGATGGAGACCCTAATTCATCTGAAGATTTATATGGGTGCTTCAGTTTTGGTAGATGCAGGGTGCGGAAAAATTCTTGGTACAGCTCCATTTCTTTTTATAATCTGGAAAACTTAGTTTAAATCCAGTGGTGGTGTTTAAATCCAGAACATAAACAAAATGAGGTTTTCCAAGACTTTTCCTCACCCAGTTTGTGCATACATAGGTTGAATATGAAAATGGTATTAACATTTTGAGTCATTGGGCGATTAGCCCTCTTTAGTGACTTGTTTTTGGTAGTAGGTACTGTAGATGTTGAATTAGGTCCAGTCGTTGATAACTTTTGTTTTTTAGGGCACTTCTTTTTATTAAATTTCAATAACAACGTTTTATTACATTATTTTATACACTTTGAGAAAATTCAATTTGACCTCCCATTTGAAAGGCAAAATTGATTCACCGTTTTTGCGAGAATAAAACGCATTATTTTTTGAGCAATTACTGTGATAAACAGACTCGCCCTAGATTTGAGATCTAGGCATATTAAACACAATCTATCAACGAAAAATACGTGCTTATTGGGTTGAATTGTTTTCAATTCTTTGAAGATAAAAGAAGGAATTTCGTGAAATTCAGATTAATTTTAGTTTTTACGTATACATACTGTGTGATCAGTACAGTTTGTCACCAATTTGAATTTTTTGCTCAGGCTCCAATTAAAAAAAAAATTGGAGTTAAAAGAACAATTGGTATATCTAACCAAAAAAGTTAGCCCATGTGGTCTATTGGGAACATCATGCATGGGACCAGTAATTTTTGATGGTACTAACGCAACATTATATTGGCATTAATCCTATGCATCATTAGGGCGGTACTAATCCTATGCATCATTAGGGCGGCACTAATCCTTTGTATCATTAGGACGGCACTAATACGTCAGAAACAGTGTAGGACGTGTCACCCACACTGAAGTGATGATTGTGTGGGCAACGTTGTTATTGCTCTTCTAGGAAACAATGATGACCCCAAGGAGTCGAAAACCCGTCCTCTTGTTGTCCGGCACCAACATCAACAATCTCCCTAATTTGGATAAAGCTCCTTGCATTATGGACAGTTTAGAGGAGGAAACTAGTGCGATGGAGTCTTGCGAGCAAATTGATTTCGTTGGGAATGGTGCGGACGAGTCTTTGACCAATACTTTCCGCGAGTACCTGTGCAGCAGGAGTATGCTGACTGCTTCGCCGGAAGATTCTAGTTTTTCTAGTCGCACTGACGATTATAAGTCTGCTGATTTGAATGACATCAGTGGTAGTAAACTGAGCGGTTCTTTGTTGTACTGCTTGGACGGGAACGACCCGGAGGATGGGAGCAAGAACCGAAATGATGATGATGAAAAAGGTTCGGATTGTGAAGAAAATTCCATAGAGAAGGTTGAAGAACCCAAACAACCTGTGCTGAAGCCCAAACAGTTTGATGAGAACGGGCAGCCCATTGTGTATGAGACCTCTTTTTGAAGCACTTAGGGTTTTTAATTAGTTTTGTATATACTTACTAGGATTTTAGCATTTTATTATTTGTTGGAGTATAAAACATTATTTCATGCGATGCGTTTTGATAACGCTGATCCTGTTCGTTTACATCCAACAACTTGAAAATTCCGTTTACGTCCAACAAGTTTTAATATCCCTTTCACATTTGAATACCTCGGGGCAACAAGGCTACATGCCACACTGAGTTAGTTTCCACAGCTGTCGCATTGTCTTCATTTGCGCGCCATTTTACACCTAACCTTATTTTTCACTGGTTATGTGAACAGCTAATCTAGTTCCCAGAGCATAGTTCAAGTCACGGACTAACATAAGGGACAGTTGACTTCCCTATGCCTACCATGTTATCATATGTCCCCCTTATGAACACCAATTTGAGTGAAAGATCGGTGCATCAGCGCCACCAATGACGCGCGCTTTTATTAAAATTTGACAAGTGTCTAATTGACAACGCTGTCAATTTCGATCTCGAGCTTTGCAAATACTTGTTGGAAAAGTGTAATTTTCAATATAATTGCACTGCAAAATTAAACCAGGATTGTTTAGAGGTTTTGTTGTTATCCCCTTAGAGTAGAAATATATCTTCTCTAAGGTTATCCCATTTAAATTTTTTTACAGACAACGCCATCAAACTCCCAATAAGTGAAAAATATCTTGACATAACCAACAAATAATTACTTGACATTAGAAATGTCAGTGGTGGCGCTAGTGTATGGATCCTCCACTCAAATGGTGTTCTTAGTGGGGAAGATTTTGGACCAAAGTCAACAATCCCTTCTGTTAGTCCGTGGTTCAAGTGGTGGCGCCACCATGCCTTGAATTGCGAATAGTGTTTGAGTGTCATACATAAAAAAGAATTGTATTGAAAATAAAAAACGGATATTGAAAATGAATTCATTTTGAACTTGTGGCATGTAGCCTTGTTGCCCCAACGTCTTCATTTAACAAGTTCAAAAATATAGGTTCCTAGTTCCATTAATATCCAACAAGTCAAATGTTTCCCATGTTCAACATTCCACTACCAACATATTTAACCCGCAGCACTCCAGCCCGATTTTAGTTAATGTTTTAAGTCCTGAATTATCAGTGACGAGGTGCAGCGAGTTTGATGTTGGACACTTCTTCAAGATCATTCGTCTTCCGAAGCAGCAGTCTCTTCAAGATCCACATTCAGATTCCTAGCCCAAACTGGAGGCAAAGTGGCGAAAGTCATGAAGCCGGTGTGTCCCGGTTGCGAAGCAGGAGGCAGCATGGTAAGGCACTTCACCACGTTCTCTTCCTTCTTCCCCGCTTCGCTACCATCTTTCTCCTTCTTGACGAAATCCAAACTCCTAGCGCTCAAGTTCCTATTTATAACAGAGTATTGCGTCTGCAATACCTCAACTGTTTGTAACTCCTCAAACCCCAACTTCTTAAGTGTTAGGCAGCTCTTCTGCACTTGTTCGATGCAAGGCGAAAACGAGCATATCCTCCCCCCTGTCTCCTTGAAGCATTTTAGTGCGTGTGGTATCGCGAGCCAAGGCAGAGGCAGATCCAGGAAAACTGCGTCCGCTTTACCGAATAACTCATCACCAAAACCCTCGGCACACACATCTCGATGTTTGGCAGTCACGAATTTACCCAAGCCGTGCTCCACGAACTCATCCATGGCTAATTTCACCCTGGTCTCGTGGAAATCGAAGGTGTGCAGGTGACCGTGCGGTTTAACGGCTCGGATGAGGGCGTGTGATAACGAGCCACTGCCCGTACCACTCTCTATCACCACGCTTCCTGGACTGATCTCCAACTGAAGCACGATCATGCTTATGTCCGGGGTGTATATGATTTGCGTGCGATGGGGTAGCGTGAGCGTCCATAGTTCGGGGGTTGGTTGAAAAACGTAAGCCCAGCCTTTGCTTAGGTTTATCTTGCTGCCGTAAAATTTTCCTGGACAGAAATGATCGAGTTTAATTTTAAGTCGCTCTTATATTCGCGATTCAAGGCATGGTGGCGCCGCCACTTACTTGGAACTAATCCCTGGGGGTTATATCGGCTGTTCACATAACACCCAGCGAAAAATAAGGTTAGGTGTTAAATGGCGCGCAAACGGAAACAATGCGAGAGCTGCAGCAACCTAACCTCAAGGCCCCCAGGGATTAGTTTGACGTGTCGACCACCAGGGGAATTGAATCGCGAATTGTGATGAGGATAACACTGTTTGTATAGTAATGTTTTTTCCCTCGACAAAAATTAATGAATCTTTAATTGTTCAGTATGTACCTGCCTACTCCCTTTATCCTAAATTATAGTACCTACACATAACAGTAAGTACTGTTTTTGTGTAGCAGCATATGCCATGGTATAAGGAACATAGTATGTAGATACTGTTTTTGTGTGGTAGCGTATGTCATGGTATGTTCTAAAAATGTGTCGAATTCGCGCTGGGGCCTGTGACGTCAAATCACGCGGTTAAAAATCTACACGCACAAGTGTCAACAAGCTGCAGCTACCATGACTGATGCTGTGGCTGACCAATAAGGCATTTGGCTCTTGTGACGTCACATGCGCAGTCACGTCCAGTGAACGTACCATGTTACTTATACCGTAGCCTCCTAAAATAACCGTGGGCTATGCTTTTATACCATGAGCGTATGTAGGTAGGTACACAATATTTTCAGATAGAGGGAGTATTCATTATTTCAGATATGTCCACTGGATATCTCTAAACAGAAATTATGATGATGTGATAAACAGTTGGAAACATTGGTATACCAACACATTATTGTATTATTCTGATAAGTGATGAAAATTATTTACCTATGAGGTCTGCGCATTTCAACGCTCCAAAAGGTGTCTGGAAAACATTATCGATCGGAAGACCTTTCTTGCTCAAAGCTGTGGGTTTCGCTGTTACATTATACACTTGATTTATTGTTAAATACAGAATTACAGTGTCCCCTTCTCCTATTTTAGTCTTGAAACCGTTGAAACTCATTTTTATGTTTACTCTTTATTTAAGTTTTTGGTTGTACTATATATAATGTGTAGTTACCAATTTAGGTAAATAATATGCGCCAGAACTATTTAAGTACAATAAACGTTATTTGTCCATAACAAGTAACGTAATTTTTCATTTGTGTTGGAATGAGGTTATGTTATGCACGACATGCCGGAGGAGGAGTATTTGTGTACTGGAGCCGCCTTGTGGATATGCAACCAATATGTTCACCACGATTCAAATCAGTGAGTTCAATAAAACTCAATGATCCCAATACAATTTTACACGTTAAATCAGTTTAATTGGAATTCACATGCGTTGTGCGATTATCAAAGCAAACATATTCTCTTGTTTTTGAACATATTATATTGAAAAAAATGTTGGCCTCCCATGGCAACAAATACAAACTTACTTGCCGCGTTTTAGGTTACTTTACAATTTGTTTACATCTACAGACACACGTGACTTCATGCGCGTTTGCGAATGGTCCGTGACTAAATGTCGCTTCTGCGCATTACTACGCATCGTTTAATTTCAGTCCTAACTTGTTTTCAAAGCGACATTGGGGGTTTTTTGGTCAACGTTTTTCCAAACTAAACGTAATGTCCTATGATCAAACTAGTGTTTAATTGGGTGAATTGAAACAAAAACTGGTCGGAAATGCACTATTTTAATAATTTAACGTATCTATGTGACCTGATCACATACAACTAAGAGCCATTGCGTGTTGGAATTTCAGGTCCGAGGATTGTAGAGATATTTTGTATGCGACCCAGTCACCAGCAAATCACCCGTAGCCTTATCTTTTATTTCCACTTCGAGGAAAGCCAGTGATTTTCCTGACTTCAGGGTTTTCACTTCTATGAGGATTTCATCGCCTACCTTCGCCCCCTTCAGGTAACTGCAAAAGTACAGATTTTCAATTGTTTCAGTTGTATGGAAAACTAAACGGGATGTCATCAAGGAATGGTCATTATGAACCTTCCTTGCATGATGACGTCATATTTGGATGGGAATATTTTGAATTCGCTCAATTGTTAAACTGATGGGTACAGTAAAAACAAACCTAAAATACTCTCTTAAAACTTCGCTTTGAAGAGTATTAACACAATATACTCTTTTAAAAGCTTAGTTTTGAAGAGTACAAGCAAATCTGCGACGTCTTGGTGAGAATAATTTATTAGACCAAGACTGGTTGATATCATCCACTTAAATAATTCGTGGTTCATATAGTGATAATAGTTGGTTAGTAGTGATACTTACGTCAAAGTCATACCTATTGAGACGCTAGCCACATTTCCATTTGGGTGGGTTAACAGGGCATAGCTGGAAATTGAATCAACTAGAGTGGCTGAACAACCTCCATGTAAACCGCCCAGTGGATTGGAATGTTCATCGGAAATTTTTAGTTCCGCAACGCAGTTTCCTTCACCTCCGGAAATTATATTAACCTGGAAAACATGAGTTTGTTGAATCATTGGTATGCTTATGGAATGTTGCAGTAAAATGTGGGCAAAAATTGTTATGTATACCATTATTGCAGTTGAGACAAACGGACAGACAGGCAAACAGACTGACAGAAATATAAAAAGACAGATTTCTTTAAGTACGATCTACAAAATAACAGTTCAGAAAGAATCCTACAAACCTTTTCCAAAACTCTATCGAAACCGCGGCGGTCCTTTAGAAATTTTGTAATAAGCTCCGCTCCTTTCTTTGCGGCCATCTCTGCTAAATTAGATAACTTTAATAAACTTGATCAGTTGTTAAAAAAATAGATTAATCGAAATATGCAAATTTCAAGTGGCTCCTCACCTTTGAATTTGTTCTATTAAACCACTTTGTTGTGTAATATGGTTTGAACAGTATCGAGTCTGAATGGTATACCGTATGAATTCTGCAAAAGTTCAAAGTCCACTTTAGAGAATATTAAAAACAATCGCAATCTCCACTAGCAGTGATATCCAGTTTATGTGTAGGCCTTCACAAGTCTGGTTTTAAGGTTAGGTCAGTGATGAGGCATAGATGGTTTGTGCTGAGCTACAGATATCTATAATAGTGATATCTGTAATAGCAAATAGTGAAATGTGGATATCCTCAGAGTCGATTTCGACTAAATCGTAATAGTATTATATTATTATTATTATAATATTATTGATATTGATATTATTGGAGCAAAAAATTCAGAACAAATATTTAATTTATTTTGGTTTAGTTATTCAACAAATATTTTGTATGCGTTCCTTTAACAAGCAGCTCTCCGGTATTCTTGTTAGTTATTTCAACTTGCAAATAAGCCAGGGATTTCCCAGTTTTTAACACTTTAGCATCGATTAGGATATCTTCTCCGGTGGGAGCTCCTTTTAAATATCTGTAAATAGAATATTAATTTTAATAATAATAATAATAGAAAAATATATTATTAATAAAATACTCACATAATAAAAAATATACTATTAATAAAATACTCAGATTATTTGCAAATAAAACAAACGCAAATATGTGGAACTCACGTCAGGTGCATATCGGTGGTGACACTGATCCCTTCACCTTTTTCAGTGAAGTATAGGGCAAAACTGGATACTGTGTCGACTAATGTAGCGGAATATCCTCCGTGTAAATTTCCTATTACGTTAGTGTGTTCCTTCAAGACTTTATATTCAGCTTGGCAGTGTCCATCGGAGGCTTTTAAAAATTTCACCTGCAATCAGCATGCAGAATTTATTTGCATATATTAATACCGTACGTTACGTTGAAAAGTTTAAAAGGATATTTGTGCAATGCCAACTAATAGAGCGGACTCACAGCTCCAATTATGCTTTCGAATCCTTTACAGTCTTTCACGAATTTGGCTATTGTTGCAACGTTTTTGGCCATTTTCAACTTTCGGTTGGGCAGTTACCTGCAATTTTTGCACACCTGATTCTAACGAGTTGAGCGTAAAATGGGTACAAAGTCCCTTAGAGAAAGAGAGATAGCTTTAAATAGTTCTAAGTCGAATCATTTGAGGGGAATGAAGATAGCCAGATGTAGAAGCAAATAACTAGCGCTAATAACCTCAAATGGAGAGAAGCAAAACAAAATGTTTTCTATTTCAGTTGAAAGGCCTTGGGTCGCAAATATGCTTGCCTACCTTAGAGCAGTAAATCACGATAAAAGGTGATGTTGGCAATAGCTGGGAAAAATTGCCCTCTAATGCAGAAGTGAGAATGGACAAAAGCAATTTGTACAAAATTTATGTTATATCATTTGTGGTCAGTATGTTCTATATATGTTATACCTATATGTAAAATTATTATAATAATCATTATAATTATTATTATTATAATAGTATAACAATTATTATAATACATTATTGGTTGCTGAATACCCATGAACATATCCACCACCACCAATTTAACGAAAATATTAAATTTCCCAAATTAAGGATTTGTTATCGATCGGAATCACTTTTCCCATCTTTTATCCGCACTTGAGGAGCTTAGGTGCCAGTAATTTCTTCATCGGATTTATCGGGTCAACTTATCCGACTTTACAAGTAATATCCGCTCCGCTCATCGTGAGTATTTCATCAAAGCAAGAAATTCCACTTAACCCATTTAAATTGAAATAAATTAATTTGAAGACCATAAGGAATTTAATCTGGCATTGAGTTACAAATCTAATGGATTTTAGGGCAGTTGGAGTGACGTCCGCGGCAGGAAGTCAGTCCTATCCATCACTTTATTCATCTCAAGCTTATCGTATTTTTTCCTCGGCCTCGCGACTTCCTTTCATTGGATCTTCCTCCTGAGGGTTATTTTAGGTGCCTACTGCAGACACACCGCCCATACGTATGCTAAATTGTCCATTTTTAGGCCTATTCAAACAAACTCAGACCATCTGCAAAGCCTACATCGCCGATTATTGTGCAAAAGAAGAACAGGCTTCTCTATACGGTCGAGCGAACGCTTTTGCTACAATTGGATTTATAATAGGTCCTCTGATTGGAGGACACGTCTTCGAATTAACACACGGATTCTTCTATGTCTGCTGCATAACGTCCACTCTGTTCTTAATCAATATAGGAGTTGCGCTGAGGATTACCAATCACGATGTTAACAGGAAAGACAAAAACGAAAGACAGTCTCAACTTCTCAATGGTTTCAAATCTGAAGTTAAAGCGACAATTCTGGAACTGTATGAAATAGACTGGGTCCGGCACTGGCACGGTCTACTCCTCCGGTTCCTCTTCGGCCTATCCGTCTCCATATACTTTTCCAACCAATCCCTGTACATTGAAGGGACATTCCGCGTATCTCAACGACACGTGGGTTACACAATATCCTTTTTAAGTGCAATCGGAGTAATCGCTGGTTTTCTATTGGGCTACATCACCCGGACTTTCTATAAAACAGACCACACTTGCTTCACTCGTCTTTTCCACGGTTTCCTCCTTTTCTCATTCTGTTTCCTAGGTTTGGCTTACGCCACTTCCCTCAAAGTTTACGTCCTCTTTCTCATTCCCTTCGCCATAGCCAGTGCCCTATTAAGAAACCTCAGCATGGAGCTAATACTAAGGAACTCCCATTATGATGACAAAGGTTCACTATCCGGACTATCCAACAGCATCATGTCCACAGCTAGATCAGTGTCGCCATTATTATCAGGGATGATCATTGAGAGCTTCGGCAATGAATGTGTAATGCTATCCGCTTTAATCCCATCTGTGATAGGTGCAAGTTTATGCGGATTCTTCAAGTACAAAAACCATCGGATTCATGAGGATTAATCTAACTTTTATTCCCATTCCATCTTAGTCTATGCATATTTTAAACTTTCAGTGGTCGCGCATGGACTCACTCCGCAACAAATGGCAACTGCCCTATTACTTCTAAAGCCCGACCACTGGAAGATTAATACCAATAACAAACGCTAGTCCAACAAAGCTGTACATAATATGAATTTTGTAAATAAAATCGAGCGCAAATGATTACTCATACAACATTAATCTCCACTACTCCAAAACTTTTCATGGCAACACTGAGGTGATGCTGGCAGTGCAGGCATATTCGTCCAGTTGATAAGCCAGTACGCACAAATGTAGCACCTAGTGAGAACAAAAAAGATGGCCATTAAGACCCTCCTGCCATTATACATCGTAATATTTTTGGTGAGATCCTTTAGTGCAAAAGCTGCTCGATTGTAACTGTTTGAGGTTATGTTTGCTTGGGTGTTCTACATAGCAATTGTTTTCTAGGATTCATTATGTTTCGGCCTCATAATGCCCGTTCTGACCACACAATTAATCTTGACCGGAGGCTGCCATACCATAGCAGGAGTGTTGGCAACACTGCAACAAGTTTTGCAAAACTTTTCCACTCCCTTAACCAGAACTTTAAATTATCTCTTGGACAAACGATGGACGTTGCTCCTACAACTGTGCACAGCTTTAATTACCAACATCCTAATAGGATATAGTGGAGTATTTTGGCAAATTTTCATCTTCAGATGTATTTTTTGTATGTACAAAAACCATTGCCTATTTACAAGAATTGGATAAGATTTCGAGTTTCAGATGCAACAAATCAAATACAAACGATATGCAAACACATCATGATCGAAACCGAACCGAAGGAAAGCCACGAGACGTTTTACGTCATATCCGGAGCATTGAATTCCCTCGGCTTCGTAGTAGGCCCTATATTAGGAGGGCACTTATTCGAATCTGAAGGAGGTTTCTTTAAAATATCGCTTTTGGCTGCTTTAGCATCGACTGCGAGTATAATTTGCACAATACTCCTCCCACATTCCAAAGCAGAATCCAAAGAAGAAAACAAAACAATAGTGACGGCAGTAGGAGAAGAAATATCGAATTTCAAAAAACTACTTGCAGAATTAGACTTTGCAACTAAACGGAGTCAGATCTCAATACAATGTTTAACCCTTGGCGGTTTAACTGCATTTTTCATCAAGTTTTCCATTCTGTTGCGCACGCACTACCATGGCACAGCCATCATGGTAGGGTATACCATAGCTTTCCAGAATATAATCATATTCATTGTAGCTTTTACCTCAAATTATGTGCAAAATTTCTTCTTCAACCCCAACACCCCCCTTAATACTCGAACTGCAACAACACTTTATTCCCTCTTGTTTTGCATATTGGGAGTTGTTTACACTCCCTCCTATTTATTATACCTTGTGTTTTTCATCCTTCTAGCTTTAGTTCAATGTTTATTAAATCCCTTATGGATTGCATTCCATTCAGACTCTGACTCTTCCGAGGAAAGAGCAAAGCAGAAAAACAAAACCGTCTCTACGCTTGTCAATCTCGCCACACCCATCCCTTTAGGGGTTTGTTGTGACATCTTAGGGCATTACGGCGTTAAAATTTTCACTGTCCTGCCTGTTCTACTAGCCATTTATTACGCACGTGACTTCAAAGAGAATCAAACGAAAAAAGAAGACTAATGAAGTATTATAATTTGTTCCTTGAAATATATTCTTCGTTTCGTTAACGATTGCAATTTCTTTGGCACTCATATATTTATCTTTCTTTTCTGCACTTTACCTACCCATATCTTTTCATGTTATATCCACGGGAAATTATAAGTTACCGTGGCTATAACAAATATTATTTTAAAATCGCTGACATTCCTGAACAATTGAATAAAGGGTTTGATTAATGATTCAGAGTTTCATTCCATTTATGCTCATTTCAAGGACTGGTTTGGCCGGGACCATTTTTCAAAATTAGTGATTTTTGGGGAGTCATTGAAATTTTTGCAGAATTTTGAACCTTTTTCCTGATACGATTTATATTCGTTGGGGAGGTAGCCTGATACATTTTGAGCATACCGTTCTATTTTCACCGCCAAAAATCCCCTAATTTCGGAGATACAAACCTTTAAAATTGAAACAAAATCTACCAGTGGTCCGATTTTGTCACGTAATATGTCTTTTTGTCCTTTAAAAAACGATGCAAGAATCATTGAAATCGGACAACTGGTTTAGCCGCGACGATATGTTTCATTTTGGGAGTTTTTATTTCGGCAGTTCATCGCGGAAAATGTCTAAAAATTCCTCTCCGACCCAGATTCGCACGAATTTGTTATTATTTTTTAATTTTTCATTATTAATTATTTTGTATTATTAATAAGGAACACCATAAACGAATAACTTGCACTTACCTCTCAAGTAAACTTCCACTTTGCTATATATTTAACCTCAGATTGATATATGCAAAGATGATAGAATTAATTAGATGGTCCTTGCCGATATTTACATTGCACTGCGCATATGTGTTTTAGCTGGTCGAGAAGTTATGTGATTCGCTGTAGGTAGTGCCGATATGGCAGGGGTGCTGGACATGTGGTGTTTTTATTGCACCATTAGGAAGTCGCGTATTTTAGATCACAATTCTTAAAAATAATTCTCTTACTTATTGAGAATTAATGAGGTGTACCCATTTACGTACCTTCGTAATAACATATGCAAAATATGATGATACATTAAAAGGGCTGAAGGCCCGAGTCCCCGAGCTTTTTAACAACCGTTGGAAAAGGAATGCACGAGTTGAATGACAGTGCGGGATTTGTTCAATTGAAGTCTTTGATTTTGGATGCAAATACCTAAGTGAGCAGGAAACTTGAAAAGTGGTACGTAGAGGATGCGTTGGTACAACCGGTTATAAAACCATATAATTGATGGATCCATGCCGCAAGGCGGGTAGATTTGCATAATGGGATGTTCCATTCGACAGTTGAAGGGAATGGGGTCGTGAGAAAACGAAAACGCATTGGTAAAAGTTTAGTTTGAGAAATGGAGGAGATGGGGTCGTAAGATTAGAAAATATTAAAGTGCAATGGGGTTGTGAGACGACGAAAACAAACATAGGCAAATGTTTAATTCTTGTTAGAGGAGGTGGGGTTGGGAGAAGACGAAAACAAAAAATGAGAAAATGTTTAATACCAAAAAAATAATTGGACGGGGTGGTAAGAAAACGAGAGGAAACGTAGGAAAATATTTAATTTATGTATATCAATTCAGTTTTTACAAATTATACAATTATTGCTCTGATTTACAAAAATTGACGCTTTCGATGTGCGTGGTTCGCTTTGAAAGTTTTGGAAAAGAGAAACCATGGGTGGAAAGTTCGCGGTTCCTAAAACAACGATTGCGGCCGAAATTTCAATACTGCGATATGATTTGGAGGTGAGCGTGACTAGGCCCATGGTCTCGTTTCTTTTTTTATACTACAGCTAAAATGATTCCATTGGCCGATGATGGATTGTTTTGTTCTTCGGGAGGGAAAGTTTCCGCTCCCACATCAGGCTCGATACGAGCCACAGTTTCACTAGGTAGAATTTCGTCTAACGTAAAAAATTTGCTACGGAAAGCGGTCTGCTGGTCTAGTACTAAAAATTTCCCTCGAATTCGGGGACCTTTCGACTTCTACTAGTGAAGTTCTCGTTCCGGGGGGGGGGGACCGTTTTTATTTTATCGCGCTCCTAATTATATTTACATCACTATAGGAAGAGAAATTAACTTAACAGCTAGGCGAAGTTGAGTAATACGTTTTGTTGCAGTAAAAAAGTGGGTTTTCGTGGGGTTGGGAGTTCAGTCTCATGAATAAGGTCCGGATCTGCGTCGCCGTGGTGTGCGGCCGCCTCGCGGCGGTTCGCTGTTGGTTCAGTAGACGTAGATCTGCTTGAGCTGAGGTTTGAGCTCAGCTGGAATGGTGTACACTTCCGTTTCCGGCTTCCTTTTCACGAGACGCCTCCAGTGGCCGTTCAGGTTCTTCCTGAAGCCGTTGACGAATCCCGGCCTGGACGATTGGAGGTTTTGTACAAGTGTGTCCTGGAAAAGAGGCGGAGATTTAGTGGGGCCGTTCGAAATGTTTGTGGGGTTTTTGATGCTGGGGTTAGGGCGCTAAAGTGGGGTTTTGATGTTGAGGTTGGAGCTCTAAAGTGGGGGGTTTGAAGTTGAGGTTGGAGCATTAAAGTGGGGGGTTTGAAGTTGAGGTTGGAGCACTAAAGTGGGGTTTTTGAGGTTGGGTCGCTTAAGAGGGGGATTGGATGATTGAATGGAGAACTGGAAGAAATTGGAGTTGGATGAAGCAATGGTGCCTACGTGACAGGAGGGTCGAATTGGTACAGTTCTGGGTGAAAAGATGTTGAGGCTGAAGTCCAGAGGGAACAAGCTGTAAACAGCTGTTTGCAGGGGCTTTGCGGCCTTATAGGGGTGCATAATCGATGGTGCAAGTCAACGACCTTTCGGGAAGACCCAGACCGTGAGAGACAGCGACTCGTGCGGTTTAGGTTTCAAAACGTGCGGCAATGCCACGAAATGTCTCCGGGTTGTCGGGAGCGAAGAACTAATTTGGATATGACACGTTGATTTGAGAAGGTCGCTGATTAAAATAGTAGTTGAAGCACGCGCTTCCAGCGTGTTAGACCATTGTGTCGGACGCAGAGAGGAAAGGCGAATGCTAGGCGGGTTTTGATGAGGTTGGAGCGAGACAGAAGCCGTTTCCTCCTGACCGAAACGAAAGAACGGTGGTAACGTGGGGAAGAAGCACGGCCAACGGCCTTACCTAAAGAGGGGAAATCGGTTTCTATTCTGAGAGGCGGGCAAGGTCCTCCTGACTTGGGATTTTCGCCTTACGAGCAGCCAACCTTCGACGGGCTCTCGGGGCGCCGCACAGTGGTCCAAGTTCTCAATTTAGCGGGACCATCAATAAATTTCCCCATTCAATTTAAGATGTTACTGTGCTTAAAATGCCGTTCTTTCGCGGTGGTCGGCGGCTTTCACCGGAGGCGCGTGATACTTTCAAAATTATACAACCGATTAGGAAACGGCGCTTTCTGAAAGCTGGAACTGACCTAACGCAAATGAACTTTGCGAGAGGATGGAGCCGGGACTTCAATGCCAGACGGGCGATTTCTAGCGCGGAAAGTTCAGCAAATGGCCGAAGCTGTGCGGTGGCGAAATGTGTTCCGTTGCGAAAGCCGTTATTAGTCGCCTTGTTCTCTTGGGACACTCCCATGGCGGAGGAAAAAGCCACATCCTGCATTGGGGAGTTGCACACCATGGTCCATTTATCTACTTGGGTTGGCGAGGCTCTGTCCTTAGCACCGTCACGACGGCTGCTTCGAGGGTCGAGCCTTATAGCTTCAGGTGTTGCCAACCACCGACCAAGATTCGTTGAATTGGTAGATAGTACTGTTTTCGGTGCGAGACTTTGCAGTTGGAATGGGTAGCTGGGTATTGTAGGGTTGGATCAGCTCAGTGCGGTACCTTGCAGTTGAAATGGGTAGTCAGGTATTGTAGGGGTAGAGGATCCATTTGGCATATCAAATACGTTGTTTTACTGTTAACAGAGGCATGGTGGACTTCAAACGTTGAAGCCTTGGACCCGAAATGAAAGAAAGCTAAATGAACCCAAAGCGGTCCAAAGATCGCCGCAAGGATTTAGGTGCTGCGAACGGTTGTTCCCACGAAACTGGGTTTTTGGGTTAACTCGGCCAATTTCACACCTCCCTGCTCTTCGATTTGTTTGTATACAAATAGAAAATAAAGGTGGAAACAGGAAGTAGTTGCACCGCGTACAACTTGATTGCATAAAGGAGTGCTGCACCCATCTACTGCTTACTACTAACATCATTTCTCAGCGCGGACAATGATCGATGGGACTGTGAGAACTGAAGAAAAGAAAGTTTGCACCTTGGCTGCTACTGGTGATGTACAGCAGACAGGGTACTTTTTGGTGACACAAGGTTAATACCTGACCACTCTTTGGCAATGCAAGGATCATACCATAGGGTACTCTTTGGTGACACAAGGTGACTACCAGACTACTCTTTGGCAATACAAGGATCATACCACATAGTACTCTTTGGTGACACAAGGTCTCTACCAGACTACTGTTTGACTGTACGAGGACCATACCAGAGTACTCTTTGGCAACACACAAGGATTACTCCTTGCTGACACAAGGCTCATACCAGATCACCCATTTCGCTTGGTGTTAAAATGCGACAGGAGAGTGTTAAGGGTACTAGGACACCACTGACCACCTCATAAAAGATCAAACCCCTACCTGGTCGTTGTTGTACAAATGCGGCTGCTGGTGTGTCACAGGAGGGTACTGCCAGAGGAACTGAGGCGGCTGCTGGGTCTGCTGCTGCGTCGTGATCTGATTGGCAGGACTCAAAGCTGGATGTTGAGCTGTCTGCGTCTGCAGCACCACATCCGCCGGATGCACGCTGTTGCTGTGCTCTTCCCTCTTCCTCAGCTTACTGCGGACAAGACGGATGGCTATCATTGTGCCATTGGAACCCACCATTTTGTCTTTGGGGGTTTTCACGAAGAAACCGAATATAGCAATCGTGAAGCCGTTTGCGCCTGGAACTCGACGGAGTCCAGACAGGGCGGGGATGAAAAATTTGTACTATCGAAAACTGAGGCGGCCCTCAAAGTTTTTCGCGAATTTCAGACTGGCCTTGGAACTTAACGTCCGTTTTTCAAACTTCCGTTTACTCCCCAAACTTAACGTCCGTTTTTCGCAACACTACGACGCTTCTCAACGTTTCTGTCACAGCTCGAGTTATCACTCAGTCACTCAGCGCCTATCACCCAAGCAATCACTTCAGGTAATCACTCGCGAGTTCCCTCCAAGAAAGTCCAAGAGCGGAACCCCGACAGCTGTTCAACTTCTTATCCGGTTATTTGTATTAGTTTTTTACTCCTTCTTAGATCACAGCACTTGGGAACTTTGGTTTCTGACGCCTGCTAGAGGCTCTCCACGAACTCGAATAAATTATTATTGACTAGAATTGCTCGTTGTGGGAATTTGAGCTCGGAGCTCATTGAAGCCGACGGCTTGGAACTGCTCGACTGATCTAACTCATCAGAACGTCTGAACGGGCAAAGCGGCCGTGCGGACCATAAATACATTCATTGTGCTACGGTTGGGGGAAGGGCGGCAGCGCGCGCCACGTCTGGCGCCGCCGCCAAATCGTCACCGCTCTGTCCCCATACCCAGCAATCAGCTGACGAAGACCAGCCTTCAACGGTCCGCGAAGGCTCAACGTTCGGATAACGCTTCAGCGGTCCGGAGACTGCTCAATCTTTTTTCTCCGTCTGAATCTTTCGCAAATGGCTTTGGCACAATCACTCCTCATTCTCTGGCAATCTTAGTCCCTAGACCTGGGGTGCTCCAAACAGTCGCGGGAGGTTTTTAAATCGATTGATTTGATGTTACTTTTTTGAAATTTAGACATTTCATTTATAACAAGCAAGAACGTAACCTATACGTGGAAATTCGGTTTAAAACAAAAAACAAGCAAGAACCCAAGCTATAGGTGGAAATTCGGTTTTAAGTCCACATTTATATTGGTGATTCTCACCTTTATTGAATACCCCTTCAAAACAGATGAATAAAATCTGTTCAGATTCACATTCGGAAATAATCTTTTACTTTACTAAAATATTACAGAGGTGCAGCGCTGAATGTGTGGATGGGGACCTAATGTCAGCTTCTCGGCGCAAGTCTGATCGGGAAGTGATCGGTTTTTGTCACTTTTCTCTGTTATTTACAATTCTACAACAAAATGTTCTATGCCAAAATTGATCAGTATAATATTTGACACATTTTATCTAGATATTTTTTTTCGAACTTTTTACAAATAGAGAGATGCCAAATTGACATGTCACTTTCCCTTTTTCCAAAATATACCAAGTTGGCACCCCTGCTCTAGACATTCACTTTCGTATTCATTTGAATTCTTCATTATCGTTCAATTGTTTTGTCTAGTTTGATCTTTTTTGATCTCTTGATGAAGACATCTCTTGATGAAGACTTCATCTCTTGGTGAAGGCTTAATCTCCTAATGAATCCACCAAATTCTGTTTGACCGCTCCGGGAAAACTCATTTAGAAAGCTCTTCCCGTCAATCGCCAACGTACTACACATCGCCAAAAGAAATACGAGATACGAGTTTCCGCGTATCGCAATGGAACGAATCGCACTCGATTGATGGAAACTGGCTGGTTATTCCCCCGATTACTCATTCCCACGTCGCGATTACCGAACTAATATGCATACCCATTCGAGCGAAGTCGTCATTTATCTCGGCGTGGGGCTTGGCTTCTGGGAAAACGCGGTTTTGCCAAACGACTGCGATTGGGAATACACGAGCTATCAATACGTTTGTCGCGGGAAATTTTCGCTAACATCCTTGGCACTGGTTTTTGCGGCCCACAGAATGAGAGGAAAAAAAACATCTTCAAAACATACACTGTTAAACAATCTCCTTCACTCAATGCCATCGCGAGTTTGAGAGGAATAACAATCTATTTTCTAACACACATAGATATTCAGAGGAATAACGCTATTTTCTAATTGCCACATTCTAATTTAAAGAGCACTTCCAGTTAAATACATTATCCTTACGAGGTGGAGCTCATTACTTTCTTAACGCAACGACTGTTCCAGTAACTTATTCATAAACTCTGACGTCCGATCCTGAAATAACAATCTGGATCGAATCTGGGGGGAATTAATGAATTTTGGCATTGTTTCAGAGGAACAATAACTAAACAAAATTACCTGAAACATTTCCTTTCATTTCGGTTCGGTTCGATTATAGCGATTTTTCATCGAATATAAATAATTCACTCGAACGAAAATTGTACATACCCATTGTAAGAGAACTTCTCAGTCCCGTAAATCCTCAAATCGATCATTTCGACGGCGGAAAAGCACCAACAACGTTTAATGTACCCACGATAAGCAGCGAAGTTTCGAGACTGTATAAGAAGTTAACGGAACTGTTGCCGAAGCTCGCGAAGATAACACTGTCACCCTGGCAGCTTCAAGTTCTCGTTTTATCTGCGGCTAACCGACTTCCGTCGCTGTTTTTCGCGGTAATTTACCTAATCACGCCGCAAACAACAAAATCCGTTAGATAAGAGCGCTCGTTGCGGAGGGGGAGACGACCAAATTAATTTTTACGCGAAGGGTACAAATTTATGCCCCCCAAAATGGAGCCTAATCGCGCGGATTAGGATCATGCCATATTTATGACGGAGATAATCCTCGCGAAATATTTTCGCAGGAATGTGGCCAAAATAGATCGTAAATTTCCTATTTGGTTGATAACATTGTCATAATTTGTTTTTCTTCACTCGATGCATTATTTCCTGTTCGGTATTATTTTCATACTTCCAGTATCGTTTCCATACTTTCAGTTCCTATCATTTCCATACTTTCAGCACCTGATCATAACAATTGCTGCTATTAAAACCCCTATTATGTTCGTACATTTCCCAGATATTCAACACAATTCATACGTGTTCCACACAATTTGACACGATATCCATTCTGCGCCCCAATTTCCACGTTGTGTGGCAAAATTCATGTTTTCGAAGCAAATCATCTGTTTTCGTTCGCACTGAATATTTTCGTTCCAGTTTATCAGCTCTAACATACGTAACGCATTGAACCACAATCACTCTATTTTTCCTCGTCTGTTAATGCCCCCTGCAATCAGTTTCTGGATTATTCTGTGACGACGCAACACGTTTTCCATCCGTTCATCTCAAATTTAATGGGTATCCCTACAAGTTCATCTTAATCTGGAGATTTACACTCAAATGGGCCAAATATTACCACAAGCATTAAAGTGGATTAAAACCGCCGAATTTTACTGTCTTATTTGTCGATTGACGGATTATACAGGAATGCGAACATCCCAAGGTCACGTAAATTTCTAAACGATATAAATTTGATTTTGACAGACTAACTCAGTGTAAGAGGGCATCAAAAATGCTCAACGACGTGTTTACAACTCGTTTTTGTTTACTTCTATAGATCGTAGGTCGTACGACAGGCGCATTTTGAGTGCAACAATCGTTGAGACAATCCTCATTGTTTGCGAAATATTGCCGACTCACCGATAAAGGATTCTTCACCCATCACCTCGACATTTCAACCCATCTTCATGTGGCGAAATTTCAATCAGATTAAAACAAAAAAATTATTAACCTGGCGAAATTAATTATTATCTGGGGAGATATGAAATTTGCTCTTAGTAAATCAGCCCTAGATCTGAGGACATTCTCCACAATCTCTTCAAAGAAAATCAGATAGCTTTTAAGTTGAATTAGATCCAAAGCGTACCACAGATAAAGACACGGGAAACTGGCGTCTCATCTAAAAAATTTACGTCTCCAATAGAAAAACGTGCCTCCATCATCATTAGGGACATGTGCCATTTTCGATCTTTAATCGTCTCATCTTTTATCAGCGATCGTTCCACCTAAAGTTCGGTCCAAACCGGTTAAAAATCTACTCGAAATTAAGTCGATTGGGATGAGTGGAAAAATACAGCGCGCGTATCAGGTGGAACTCAAGCGGAAAAATAGTCAAATCTCCAGATTATGGTTCCCCTCAAATTGATAAGGCCTCCCTAGTCTGTTGGGGTTTAGCAGAATTTTTCCTGCGCGAGTGCTCTAAATTCGTTCGCGTTTTTCCACGCGTCTTCCTTACAATAGTAATCTTCAACTATTGTTCCCGAATCTGGATCTGATTCGTAAGTTGTTGCGTATCACCTTCCAAAGTGCGCACAGGTTTATTAAAACATCCAAAGTCTAATTGCGTCTCGTCGCGGCGTGGCGTCTAGAAAACAAGGCACGCGATCACCAAATTAAAAACGTCTTACCTGGATGTGTTTGCGTTGTAATTTCCAGAACAATTTAAAAATAAGTTGTTTTGTTTCGGTTTTAGTTCATCTAAACCAATCTTGGCAGGGAAACAACGTCGAAGATTTATCGTAGAATGTTCTGCGTTGTTTCTCGAATACGTTCAATTTCCAAAATGGATTTTTCAAGATTATAACTAATCAAAATAATAGTTTTTCGTGTTTATGATAACTCAACCCTATCCGCGAGTGATCTACTCAATCCCTGAATGAATAAATTGAATCCCCAACGCGCGAGAGCGCGTGTATTTATATCGCGCACGGGGCCTCCAGAAGAATCCGGAATTCTCCCAAGGGTCGGATCGCAATGGTGAATACGCCAAGTTTCTAGCCGACGACGTTAGCCGCTTCTCCAAACGCCTGCATAACAGTATGCTAAAATCATAATCTTTCTAGGCGTCTTGGCTGGAACACACTGTATAGAAGTACGGTATAGAGAGGTTCGACTATGTATATGATTCGCTAAAAACGCGAGCTGCTCCTGCTCTAATTTGCTTCGATCATGCGACGTAATTGCGAAACGGGACTCGAAGTATCCTGATGTAAGAACAAATAGGAGTTGCGAAACGCCGCTAAAACGTACGGAAGCACAAAACAGAAAATAAAGGCGAGAAAAACCCCATTATATAAGGTGTTTTTATAGCAACGTTTCCATTAGCGTTGTTAGCGGGGAATATTTCCTTTCCACCTATTTTTTTCAAATTGAGAGCGCAAGCAATCGCGATATACCTACTCTTCGAACATTTAGTTACGAAGTTACGGTCCACGTGGATTTACGCGGAAAGTACGAATGGCAATTATTCGCAATTAATAGGCGATTATCATCATGCACTTTTCGCCGACGTAGCGGAGGAAAACATAAACAAGATTGTAGTGACGTGTAGGAAAACACGCTTGTTTAATATCTTTCGTGCAATGCATCCAGCAATGAACTTTACCGTCAAGCGTTGCTCTTGCGGTGTTTACAGCAAAATGGGGCGTTCTATACGGCGCGCCGTTTTATTTTTTGAAGGCAAATATTTTGCGTGCAAAAATAAAATTAGTTTGATTAAAAATTAAGTGATACCCTTTTAAAACTTCGTTTTGAAGAGTTTAGCGATGTTATTCCCAATGTTTGTTATTTCGTCCAGATTTAATACCTACCTAATTAAGTCAGAATGAAAATTAATTGCCAAAGCACAAGAAAATATTACACAAATTCCGTTTCTTATGCCATGCACTCAAGTGAACTCCAATCTTCCATTTAATTCCGTATAATTAGGTAGGAAAAACATCCTAATTCACATTCACCCACGAGCGTTTAGTCATCTTTAGTTAACGTTAACGTAATTCGCCTAGTGAGTCAACTCAATTAACTATCCGCTTGAGTGGAGGAAGATAATGGGTAATTTAAATAGTGCTGTGACAGCGCACTGAAATCCTGAAAAATGTACCTACAGAAGCAATCGGTATTAATCGCGACAAAAAAAATAGTTTGGTCGCGCACATGAATAATGAATTGGCTTGTTTTGTATAAAAATGTGTGATTTTTCCACAATTTCAGGATGCATTTTCAACAGTAATATGGCCGTGGAAAATTTGGGGCCGTGGTATTTAAACACTCGCCTCGTTTTGAATGTAAATGATTGCTTGTGGCTCGAGCTGCGACCATTTTTGCAATTCTGTAGGAAAATTTACCACTAATCGGGTGGACTGTCCACTCCTCGAGTTTAGTTGCGGTTTACTTTTTCCTTGAAAATCTGCGTTGTTACAATCGAGTTATATTCGTCCAAATGGAGGAATAACCGTTTGATATGCGTAGGTTAATTGAGAAATTACGATTATTGAGAAATTATCATAATTTGGAATGGGCAAGCAAATTAATTAAATGGATACATTTAAACATTGGTGAAAACCCAGGGAATTTTTGTATTGCGTGTGAAATAACACCAATCGACTTACTACATTAGAACTTACCTGTTATGATTTTTGGGGATTTTTAACTGCCCCATGGTAGGGAGATATACCCTAAACCACTGACTAAAGTGCGTCCAAGTTAAGGTCGGAGTGACAACGGCGACTCTCAGTCATTAAAACGGTCCACAGGCAGTGGCCTATTTTTTATTACTCCGTTCGTAACTTGGACGGAGTTTACATTAGATGGTTTTATTGGTTGCTTTGTTGGTTGGTCTAATCCTAAACCCTATGATCATAATGGCGATCATGGGGACTCTCCTCACCTGATCGTGACTGCTAGGAGGATGATGATCACTCCGACCAGGACCATAGCAATCAGCACTCCTCCTATCATGTACAGGCTCTCGTTCGGTGCATCTGGAACGAGACAGGCTAAATTAAAAGCGATTCGTGGCACATGTGGCTCTTGGTCTGCGGTCAAAGAGCCCGTTGACGTGGGATTTTAATTGGGAATATAACCTACTTTTGAAAGCGGACTGCACTGTTGCAACCCGCTCAGAAATAGTCCTCCCCTCGGTCTATTTAACTCGCTTATCGCATAAATAGACCGCGATAAAAGAGTTGCGGGGCAAGAATAGCCCGCGCGATTTCGAAAGTATCGGAAAATAGAAATGGGGAAACAACGGCTTGCGTCTGTGCGAGAGAAAAAAAAAACGACGCCATGATGACGTCAATTTAATCCGAAGTTTAGAGTTACGTCGTGGGATGTCCGCGTTCGTGCTAAAGGGGGATTATTTTACGAGGATTCTATAAACGTATAAACGAAATGCACGTGTTCGGAGGATTCTAAACAAACCAAATTGGTCTCTGAGCATATTTTGATCAAAGTGTAATTTTAAAGTATTTATTTTAAATTTTGTTCTTAAGCTGCAAACTCGGCAAACCAAGGCAAACGAACGCCAACAAATGGGGGACGTACTCACTACGTCAAATTCACTTGTTCGTTTGCCTTGGTTTGCCAGGTGTGTACCCAGCTTTATGTACCTAAAACCGCAGCAATAAAACACTATTTGCTCCCAACCGATTTTTGCTTGCACAGAAAGGTCAGATAACTTTGGGGTATTTCCAGGCTTAATTATGCTCTTTTTTTTAAATAAGGGAATAAATTCCATTCCACAGTTTTTGGTGAATATAGCACCAAATTGTGGTCGACTTCTGAATGTCTCTGAATGAAAAAGCCATTTGGCGAATCACGACTGGCAATTATTTGCGCAGCAAGAAGCCTCAGCAGCTGAAAAGCGCAACCGATCCATGACCCTGCCTGTCGTCAAGCTGGTCCGTCTCTTGTTTGCCAGCAACTTATCTCAAAACACACAATCACAGGGGGTCTTATAATTCGTATTTACATCATCCTCGTTCATTTTTATTGGCCTGTGCGCAGAAATCCCGAATATCCCGCCTTGTAAACTCAAGCCCCGCAATTTGCGCGGATCAAGCGTGATCCGGGGGCAAACCGCGAAAAAGGGGAAAATACTGTTATAAAACGGCGAAAATAAGATGCGTCAGGACAAATATTTTTTGCCTTTTGTTTACCCGAATCCGTTGCCAAGTAGAGATTAGGCCCAGTGAGTATTTCACGCTAATCGACGGGAATGCGTCAATTAATCGGGACGACATTTGGCTGGAGGAAGTCTGGATTTACCGTGCTAATTTTTTTTTGAGGCGACAAGTTAGTATCTCTTGGAGGCGATAAATGAAATATTTTTACCAGTTTTGACCAAACGTTATTTTTTGCGAAGGATTACTCCCTCGTTGTACTTAGGTACATGCATACGTATTACTATTGAAGAATTAATGGTATTACCGCTGAATTTGGCCAAATGTCCCTTCGGCCAAATGTCCGTTTGGTCAAATGTCCCTTCGGAAGTTCAAAGGTCCCCCTCAGAAGTAATTGCGTCCAAACGCATTCGAATTGTCGCTAATTCGGCCAATGATAACTGTATGATCGTGCAATGTCGCCTATAAAATGATGTAACTTCACTCGCAACCACTTAAGTTTGACGTCAGCCCGTCGTCGCTTTGGAGCATCCGAGTCGCTCGCTTCTGAATCGGAATCGCAACGATTGCGCAAATATTTACCTATAGTGTTTGTTTTGGACTTTTTCGCGAAAATTCGTGCCACGCGTGGCGTGAAAATTAAAATTCTACCGTGGGGAGTCGCGTGTCATGCGATAAGGCGCGTTATTGACCGCCTTTTTCCCAAGAGGAAGGGCGAGTCAGCCCTAGGAAAATTTTCCATCTTTTCAGGCCCTTTCTAAATTTCCCACTATCAGCTAGGTACCTACTTACTGATAATTCTGTTTACGTGCAGAAATTTTGCCCATTAATCAGATTGGACTCGGTCTCTTCGCGCTTTGTCGAATTTTGATCAAATTAATGTGTCGATTCCATGCTGTTGAATAGCACTGTAAGCTCTCTACAGCGCTACGACCTTGAAACTGCGCATGAGCACGCGCGCATGCAGCCGTGGCAGACTTATGGAGTTACAGTGCTGTTACAGGATAGAGCCATGGATGTTTTTGTTTGTTTGTCTATTCTCATCGAATGATTTCATTTTTCTTGTTAGCACTTGATCAACCTGAGTTGTAATTTGCGGTCGTGCGTTTACATGAAGATATTTTTGCGGTAGGTACTGACGCTGCTTTTCCAGCTAAAACAACTCACTCCTGTTTATTTAGGTGTTGTGTTGGCCGTTTCGAAATTAGATACGACCAGAGTCGTGCCTTATCGTTCTGTACACCAGTAAGTGCGCCGATTTCAATAGAAATGTATCAATTTTTGCGCGAAAGTCCGTAACGTCATAATTCTACCTTCAAAACAAAGTTCTTAACTCTTCAAATCAAAGTTCTTAACTCTTCAAAACGAAGTTTTTAATTTTTCAAATCAAACTTTCTAAGCAGTGCCTATACCGTATTGTTGGAGCGAAGTTTTAAAACAGCATATTGTTTACAAAGTTCCAAAACAGTACTTGTTTTTCTGTACTTCTTTCTTCCATAATCTCCTTTCCCCAAGGATCAGTTGCGTTATGTTTACGCAGTAACTGGAGTCAATGGTTCTAAAAGCGTTTGTTTTGGAGGTGTGTTCGCAACAACACTTGCAAGTCAACAGATCAATTCTAATCTCTATATTAAAATCTGTGTCGGAATAGCGTAGGAACCTTGGCCGTTTCGATACTTGTACAGCAGAGATAAGCAAACCCAATCAGAGGAAATGCAGTGTAGGTACTTTTACTGTGTAGGTACCTCCTACTGTGTAGGTCGTAAGAAATATTGAACGCTTGATTATTCGACAACTGTGTTACGGTAGCGCCATTGTATTGTGAACTTAGTGTGGGCACAATCCACATTTTAGTATTGCAGAACAAAATTGCATAACGTTTGGTTTACAATAACATCAACAACCCTGACAAGTTTGACCTGGTGTAATTGACGTCACATCATAACGTTGCGTAATACAATTGAATCGGTTATTTGGAAAAGGGTAAGAGTGACTACAATAAATTTTACAGTATTGCCAATTTGTGCCCTTCTCTAAACTTAGGGTAAGTTAGCCTATATTGGACCGTCGCACAGTGGACCACCGCCACAATTCAAATACTGTAGAAAATTTAAGAAATCCAATCCCTAATACATACATTTTGAAGTAAATCGAATTTCAAGCCAGTCATGCACAATTGATTCAAGTTGTGAAGTGAATTGAATTTTCTTCAAAAACTGAAAACTGGTCCAACATAAGCTACCTTCCCTTATATTTAAAAAAAAAACAAAAAATCGATGTGTCGTTCCATTTAAATACATTTAAATTAACGAAGTTGGAAAAAATCACCCTTCTGCAAATAACAGATTCATTTCTGTTCGTGATGTTAAATACAGTATATTGATTATACTAGGTGTAGTCTGTCGATTGAACACATAGATGCAGAATGTTGGTTTTCTTGAGCCCTCCGGCATTTCTCACTGCAACTAATTAGTCGAACGTAATGCGTGTATTTAATTGAACGGTCAAGCCAAAGCCGCGCATTTCGACCTTTAAGTGCTCGCGTTCATCTTGAAGACTGCCAAGGCAGCAAATGCGCCTCCATAAACAACGAAGTTGCTCATTAAAACCCATCGTTGTGTCAAGTCGAAAAAAGAACGCCTCAATAATGTCGTCCGGCGACCTCACAAGAGTTGGAACGTAAAATTTCCGGACGTTCGACCGGCTACGTGCTTTGGCGATCAATTGTGATGAATGCACAATCAGTAGGAAGTTTGGATTTTTACGTTCGGAGAACGAGGAAGCCATGCAACCTTATTCACTCGAAGACCGAGGTGATCCTTGGAGGAAGCGAGTTGGCACTTTCCCGCCAATTTTCTCCATCTTTAGTCCGGTGAACTTCTATTGTTCAATCACTCAGTACAGTTTCCCGCCAATTTCTTCCATCTTAAATCCGGTGAATTTCCATTGTTTAACCTTGCAGCACACGCTTTTTGGTCGTTTTTACCCAGGCGAATGGTATTTTCCATCATAAAAGGGTTAAATCCAGAGAGTTTCACATAAAACTCAATGGTTAAATCCAATTAATGTCGTTCAAAGCCTGTTGGATTCAATTGTCGCAGCACGCTGTCACTTGAAGAATAAGAGTGGTACAACAATGCTCGAACGTCTGGTAAAAATGCGGAAGATGACATTTGGAGAAGGTTTTCCAAAAAACACAACGGTTTCATAAGCTGTGAGTTTCTAAACGAACTGTTTATGAGATAACAAACTCAAAAATGCATGTATCTTACACGTGTGCGTTACTCATCTAATGGCCGTGCATAAACATGTAACACCCGAATCATCCTGGGAATAACGTGGTCACATGGTAGGGTATCTTGGACGGATGTAGACACCATGAGTTGCACTATTGTGTAAATAATGTTATCTGTATACAACGCGAGGTTTTCTGAGAATAGTGTATTTTGTGTACAGAACGTAGTGTATTTTTCATATTTTTTTCATAAATACGAAGATTTTACTGTATTTCCATATTCCTTAAAATTTGTAAATCTTAAATAATCGGAAATTCGCGGTTTTGGCATGGGACTGACGATATGTAATTTTTAGTTTATGGTTGGCGGTACAAAAGAGTGGGAGCGAGTTAGCATTGCATCACGGACTGCAGGGCACTGTACTGCATTACCCCACAATGCAGGCACTACAGTGTCCTGCACTCGCTCCCACTCTCTTGTACCGTCGACGGAACGTTTAACGTTCAATTGTGTGGAACCCCTAAAGGTAACTTCCAGTGTAATGCAAATGGGAAACGGTGCAAATAACCCGGCTCTAAGAATACCCCAGCTCATTTGGCCCCCCCAATCAGGAACAAATCCCAATTATTTTTCGCCAACGCAAGTGGCACCAAGGTTGGTTTTATTTCTGCGTTGGATATTTACCTTTATGCAACGCGGAGGCGAGGACCGTTACTGTCACTCTCTTGGCTAGGCATAGCTTGGCTGACTCGGCGGGGCTTGGCTCGAGCACGAGCTCTTCATGCTTATGGCTTTGGCTCGTGCAAGCGAATCCCGAAACGAACTATGTCCCCATGCATTGTGGCCACTCTAGAATCGACCTCATCTAATTTCGTCTCGTCGAGGTTAAAAATGTACCCTGTTACGACGGCGGGTCCAGCCAAAGCAAATCGTTGTTTTAGCCAGTGCAGACCGGATCGAATTCTATTGGGGATGTGAATAATCGAATAGACTTGCGAGCATAGACCAAAAATTGTACCCTCGTCTGTATTTGCAATATGTAGTTTTTAAACTATAGGGTGTTGTTTTAAATGGCCACTAGAAAGTCTTTATTTCAGGTGATGGCATAAAATATTTGCAGATAAAATAAAATTTAAAAATATTCATTTGGTAAAACTGGACACAAAACAACGAAAAAATATTCATGTCACTACCTCACTGCCAACTCCATTGGCTCGATTCTTTAACAGCACTATAACTCCATAAGTCTGTATGGTGATGCGCGTGCGTAAATGGAAATATGCGCAGTTTGACGGTTATAGCGCTATAAAGAGCTGTTGAGTCGCATTGAATACGTCAATATTTCTAATCCTGAAGTAATTCGCAGTGTATGTACACAATTCCGTGAATCGGAGCAACTCCGACGCGGATTCGTCATCACGTACCGATTAGACTGGTGATAGGGGAAGGTGATGAAACTGAAAATGTGCTTGCACTCGAGATAAGACTTTGTTGCTGATCGAGATTTGTGCTTGACGTTTGCGGGCATATTCTCCGTATCTGAACCTGCGAAACGATACAAATCAGCCGACGCATGGTTCACATATCTGGAGTTTTAACCTTCGGTTTACGTAAGTCGAATAGCGTTTCTAGTTGACCTTCGAATGGAAGGGCGCCGGATGATGATGTGGCTTTTTGCGTTATGTAAGTGGGTTGGTCTTGGGCAGACGTTCTTCCTCTCTACCTACTATCACAGTCTGTTATGGTAGGACCAAACATTATGTCCTAGTCTTTACTAGAGATGCAATAGGTATCTTATTGATGTCTTCTTTGTTATTGTTACACAACGTCTACCAAATCCAGCAAGACTAAGTAATGCAATTCAAAAATGCATCGACTATCATTTCACCAACTGAATTGTACAACCATCCGAAGCAAATAGTGTTGTTGATTGCTGTACAGTTTGGAATATTCCATCATCCGAAGTAAAAGCGTTGGCAATGAAGATTGCTTTTCAACTTACTACTTCATTGTACAATACAGTTGTAAAATAAACGATCGCCATTCCGCAACCACTCCAATCTGACGTTATCACCATCAATGGCTGAGATTTTGAAATCTCATCAACGCGTGCATTAGTATAACAAAATTGCACTTGTTTTATTGTCACTCGTGGAAGTGATTTCCCGCGTCCAAGAACCTGTGTTCCCTCATGTCACCCACACGAGGACCCACACTTCCTCTAATCTTTATGCCCATTTTATGTCATCCTGGCATCGATAAGCGCGACCTTCGAACGGACAAGTTCATTGCTTCTTGAGAATCGACGCCATCAGCCTATGAACGGCCTCTTCACTGGCACGCTCGTACATCCAGTGAGTCCTATCTGATTTTACTTCAGAACTTTGGATAAAATTCCAATGATAAGATGAAAAATATGGTCATATCACGCAAGAGAATGTTTTATCTCGTATTAGGCATTTTCCGTTGTATGATATGGCGTGGTGACGTCGAAAATTTTAATGGCGTAACAATTCAATGTGGGGGCTCTTGGCAAACTTTCAAACTGGAGCCGTCACAAATTTGTTATCAAGTCGAGTCTTAACTTCCGTTTCTCATCTAACATTATTTCGATTGCATAATAATTAATTAGCTAGAATGAACTAAAATTTGTTAAACTCTGGATTCTGGAGCCTCGTACCTAACAGAACTTTGATTATATTTATGGAGCTGCGATTATAATCCAGTCGTTCAAGTTCAAATGAGCACTAAGATCAACAAATAATTTGAAAATTTTATTTAAAATCACCATTAGATATCATGGTATAAGTAACATGGTATATTCACTGGGCGGGACTGCGCATCTCGGGATGTGACGTCACAAGAGCCAAGTCCCTTATTGGTTAGCTACAGCATCAGTCACCGTAGCTGCAGCTTGCTGACACTTGCGCAGTCCAAACCAGTAAATATACCATGTTACTTATACCGTGATATCTAATGGTGATTTGTAATAAAATGTTAATATTATTGATTGATCTTCGTGATAATTTGAACTCGAACGACTGAATTATAACCACAGGTTCGTAAATATAATCAAAGTTCTGTTATGTACGAGACTCCTTAGCCTGGAGTTTAACAAATTTTAGTTCAGTGAACCGCAGCTACTAACGTCCGCCAGAGAATGGCCTCCAAGACCGCCTGTTCCCCAGACCCCTGGGACCATCGACTCCAAGAGGGGCCCTGGTTGGCGTGTCAATAGCCTTTGTGTGGAAGTTCGGGTGCATGGGTCTGACAGACAGCACCTGACCGGGCCTGCAGGCTAGGTGTCGGTTTGCTTTTGCACAAAGGCCTGAGCCATCAGATCAACTGTTGTTCGACCGATCTGTCCTCCATGGTTCGGCTAACCTTTTCCTCGTTCAAGGTGAAGCCCGGGCTTTACCTGTTGGGTAACACCATGTGCAGCCTGGGCCGGAGAGAAAAGAGAGTGGCCCGTACCCTCCGAGTAGGAGAGAATTCCGGGAGGGTTAGCGGCCCTCGTGCAGACAGACTGGGGAACAAAGACGGGATCAACGGCAAAGATTCAGCGAGGCGGCCCGCGGGACGCAACCAGTTTCTTTGTTCCGCATTGGCCGCCGTTTGGTCCGGAAATTTCGATGCTGACCATGGGTTTTTTGCCCTCGGATCTTGGGGCGATTTGGATCGAAATTTGTGGGTTGGGTCGCGACTATTACCTCTGCGGTCGCGGGCACCAGAGGCGAATTAAGGTTCAGATAGAACGTCTATTATCGTTGTTTTTATTGTTCCGGCAGCCGATAAGGTAGGACCCTTATCGAATGGAGAATAATTCCACCATCACCTTCTAGGTGGTGATATCGGCGTTCAGTCGGTACAGTGTTAAGTAGCGAGGGGGAGCCTGACAGGCCTGTCCCTGGGCCTGTCAATGCGGTGATAATTGGGGGAAACGTTTTTAGTTTTGGTTCCTGTAGTATTTACAAGGATATTTGAACCATTGTCTCTCTCAGCGGTAAACGACCCCTAAGCAAATACGTATTAACGTGTTGAGAACTTAGCGGATATCAGTTGGTATATTCTCAAACTGCTCATTGTTATTATTTATTCCGCCATTTACCATCGCATTGAGGGGCTTGTCGGACTCCCCCTCAAATAATCTACGCTACATAGCACTGTACCACGGACTAATATGAGAGTGCACTGTACCGACTGAACGCCGATAGCGCCACCTAGAAGGTGACGGTTGAATTATTTATCAAATATAGCGTGAAAATTTTCTCTCATTAAGGGTCTTACCTTATCGGCGGCAGGAATAATAAAAACAACGATAATAGAAGTTCCATCTGAACCTTTAGCAGTAAGAAGTCTTTCTTCTGTTCGGGAGTAGGTCTAACAAGAGGTTTGTTCTCACAAGAGTTGCAGACTAGTTTCCAATTTAATGTTTGCAGTGAAAAAAAGGGAAATGTAGATATGTTGGGAAATTTAATTACAGCTTTAAGACTAAAGAAACAAACATCCATAGAAAATGAATTCTGCAGATCTGAAGACTACTCTAAACCCGTAAATTAGTCTCTCATTGCCTGTCGACGATCCTTCGCCAACTCACCGAATGAGCAACTCCTCGAAATCCTCTCTATTAAATTGTTTACCGAAACGCGATTTCCCCGATTCTCTTTGATCACACCGCGTAGTCTTCCACCCAACAGCGTACGAAGGATAAAACGCAAACGGAAAAACCGTTCACAATTCCCTGGAAAGCTCTAGGTGTGCTGCTATTTTTATGGTCCTCTTACGCAAATGCACAGTTTGTTGTAGGTAGGCAAACATAAATATTTACAGATCACTAGGATGCTGGTTATGTCTTGGCAGCTCGCGGGCTAAAGAAAACCGCTCTTGCGGTTTTATACCTGATGGACCATATTTCAGGTGACGAGAAAAATAAACAGGCCGAAAAGCAGATGCACTTCCCGATTAGTCGATTAGTCGAAAATTTGTCTAGGGAATTCTCTCTTCGTCACGTTGTGAAAGTTTTCACAAGAAAATCGTTCCATCACGTTGTGAAAGTTTTCACAAGAAAATCATTTCGCCACGTTGAAAAATTTTTTCCTGTGTTGTCGTAGGAAAAATGTCGGGCATTTTGTTTACCAGATGGTTTTGGAAATTCAACCGCTTTACATATCGGGGCAAACCGAGAATAATCGCCATGTGTACATATTTCGACCGCAGGCCAGTGTGGTTTATATCTTACCGGAAAAAGAAAGGAAAAACCCCAGATTTGTTCTGTACGAAATCAAATATTGAATGAACGTCTTCACAACATGATTTAATGCAAATTGCTTTTTTTACAACAAAGTCAGTTACGAACGTTATACATCACACTCGCGCTTTCTGTCGTGACTACGTTACGTCACTGAATTCACGAGTGGTCATGAAATGACGCGAATTTGCGCAAACATAATTAAAAGAATTCGTACACCTTCGACGAGATCACATCTTTAATTTATTATCTTGCGTCAATTGAACTCTTTGTTGAAGTTTCCTACAATTCAAGCGTGCATTTTTAAGCGCGCGCCAAGAATAAAATACGACTAATAGAATTTAAATTTGAAGGGATTTATTCCGACTGAAGTCCACACAAGCTTTTGGTCAAACTGTTGCCAAGACGTCTGCCTGTTTCGCATTTGGCAGACCCAGACCGTTTGGTCCGTGTAAAAATTTATGGAGCACGTGAAAGCGGCCTTTGTGCGCTCCGTCTGATTCCATGGAACGACAGAATTTTGAATTTATTTCGGGCGATGGCTTTTCCAACACCGAAGTTTCCAAGACAAGTCTTCCGAGATTAGCATATTAAAGACAGTTCCTGAAATTAGCATTTTAAAGACAGTTCCTCGTTTTTTTAACATTTTAAACACAGTTCCTGAAATTAGTATTTTGAAGACAGTTCCTCCAAACATATTATTCAAATTTAAAATGCACTTCCGATGGAGGCTCATCAATAAACCATTAAGGCACGTTCCAAGGGTATCGACGTTACAAAATCCATGGAGTTCGTCACGTTTTTTGGACGTGCTCCCCAACACGACATTTTTCGGTGTGTAACTTTATTTTGGACTTTAATTGTGGTGTTTTGAGAACAAACAATTGTTCTTGCGAAGTCGAATTAACGATTTTTAAAGTCGAGACGTAAATTCGACTTTCTACGCAAGTGCTATTTTTCTTCTTGAGATTTTGCGTCTGAGGGATTTCGGTTTAAAAAAAGATCGGTTTGATGAGTGGAGTAAACAATGGGACAAAAATAAATTTTGATGTACGCTACGATAGACAAAATTGCTGGAAGGTGGTGAGTCCACTTATAAACATACATGTGGAACTTGTACGTTTATAAATGGACTCGCCATCTTCCATATAAACATACATGTGTAACTGTGGTGATTACATCTATAAACGTACTATGTGCAACAGTGGTGATTCCATCTATAAATGTACATGCTTAACTGTGGTGATTCCATCTATAAACGTATATGTGAAACTTTGAAACGTACCGTATGCTTGTGATGATCGAGGTTACGATTAAAATAACGCAAATAAAACCAACAGTAGCTGACATGACAGGGCTTAGACTTGTTTGAAGTACACAGTACCCCTCATAATAGATCCTATTTTGAACTTTCTTGTTTGAAGTCGCTGTGATTCAATGAACTTTTGCTAATGGAAAAGTTTAGCGATTAGAATGTAACGGAATTTCCAGAGAGAATTCGTTGAGAATCTCTATAATGGAATTATATTATCTGTTTATAAACATACTGCTTTTCTACTATACTGAATAAAATTTGATTTGATTCTCGAACTTGAGGATTTTTAGGATTCAAAGATTCAACGAACCGTATTGTAAACATTGGATTATCATAATATACGTTTACTGTCCAAATTGGCACAACCTGGTTTCGTGAAACGGGCCAAGTCTTTTTTGGCGGTACCGTTTGTAGTCATGTTAGCCTAAAGGTCGGAGACTTCAGTGTATAACTTTTCCCGTTTGTAACAGTAGCAGTTATTCCCCGTGGAAAAAATTGGGTTAACTTCTTTTATTGGCGATCTCATGAATAAAAGAACACGCGAGTTCGCCACAATACAACAAACTTCCAAATAGCACTATAAGTACTGTTTTCTGCAAGCAAAATTCGTTGTTGCTATATGTACTCTATTTTTTACGATTAACGATTTCGTCTCAATTTTAGTTAAGTAGTAGTACTGAAATATCTATAGTAGGATACTTATAGTAGGACACCTATAGTACCTGAAGTAATTCTAGAAGGATACTGTGCATTTATGAATTGTTTGACTTTATTTCCTTCCAATCAGCGCAATGGTGAACTTATTTGGAAAACCCATTGTTCATTTCACGGCCACGTTCGCTGAACAATGGCTCCAACTTTAATTACCTTTCCCACTTCACCTTCAATATTTGTCGTGGAAACGATTTCCCCAGGTTCCCTTCCCACCTTCAATTTTCCATTTAACGCTCGAAAAGCTTGGAAAAGTCCAAGCGTATTTTCCGTACATTGGGACAAACGTGGAAAATTTCCACTCATTTCTATCCCGAAAGATTCGAAATCGAGGAGCACTGACGATCCCCATGTACCAAAACAATAACATTGATTGCGCAATTCGTACGTAACCAATTTAATAAGTACTCGTCGAGTGCACAGATACTGCGGTTAATCGAGAATTGAAAGTCATTAGCTGACGTCACCGGTTACAGCAGGGTGAAAATTTGCGCACTCCCGCCCAAGGCAGGACCTGGAAAGGTCTGCTAATTTTAAATCGGGCACTTTGTGTGCTCATGGGTGACTTGCACTCCGATTCTTGGCAATCCGTTCAGACTAATGGGTCTGAATTCAAGGATAATAGTACGCATTTTTAAAAGGCGGAACCGACACGCAACTTTCCTGTTTACACTTCACTCTTGGTCTAATTGGAGGTCCTCTTTTATAGGACCATGGATAGAACCACCATGAAATCCGCGTTGTTGAATTAATTAGTTACAAATGACGAAGGTGCCACTCTCTACAAATGGGACAAATATTTTAAATTTTAACCATGTTATTCAATGGTAGACCTGTCTATTTTCCTGCAAATTTCCCAATGTGGCAGTCCCTCGAAGTTCAAGGGCCCAATTGTGGTAAATTATTAATAAATTGTTATTCAAATTCAAGGAAATATTTTCTAGTCTGATTTTCGATCTCACTACAATTTCCAACAGCCTAGATTACAGACCACACTATACTGCCTTTGTTTTGGTGTAATTTACTCTTTTACAATCGCCTATTGTTTGCGGGCGTACGGATAGCACGCAGTAAATTATCTAGATTGGAAAAAGGCACCTGATCGGTCGGATCGTTCCGATGTGGGGATTACAGTGCAGATAAGGGCGCTATAAATATAGGCGAATTTTGCAGGAAATTGAGCAATTGTCGCCTTTTTATCGGCTTGTCCGATAAAATTTGCGTAAAAAGCTCGCGCGATTCCTGATGGTCCTCGATGTTTGTAAATAAACGCGGTTGCTGCAATTATGGACAAATATGCCACGATCAATAATTTCCTTTCTACGTCAACTGAAGTTCTAACGGAACGCAAAATACTTATTAGATTTGCGAGCGTCACGATTTGATTTTTTTTGTAATATTGATATTATTAATATTTATTTATTATAAATTTATTAATAGTTTATTATAACTTCATTCGCTTGGGTACTGCTTTGGATTATTTCTGTTGGATCAAGTTCGAATATTCAAATTAAAGCGGCCACGCGTGAGGACGTTTCCATAATAAAGAGGCAAGTGCCATTTTTCTCGCAGTTTTATATGTGGAAAGTGGTATGCTGAGGACACAACCGTTCGCAGTGTTAACCAACTTTCTGCAATTCGCCCTCGATTTTCACCAAAGTACCTCTCCCGACGATCACGGGCTTAATGCGGTCGGTCGAACGTATTTCTCGTACTTGGCGCCATTTCCTCCTTAACCCACTTTGCATTATGAAAGATTGGACAAGGTGACCATCTGTGGGCGTTCTATTGCATTCGGTTACGTGCTGTAACCGCCGAGAAACACATACAAGTGAGATCACCATTCACAGGGAGCCTCAACTGTGTATTCTCAAAATTCGACTCGAAGAGCGTTCGGGCGGTTCGAAAGTTGCACAACAATTTCCTGCTCATATAGTTCAAAATTTCGCAAAAACGCTGAGAACACTTTAACTTTGTATTTAAGAGTAGAATTGACGTTGGTGCTTCATTTTATTTATTTATTTATTTTTATATGTTTTTTTGTTAGCAAGACATGAAACCATAAAGAGGGAGATGAACTAATGTTCCAGTGCAATTCTATGAATTAATTTAGGAATTACTAAGAAAATTTAAAATTTCCAAAAAATAAACTCACTCAGTTTAGCAGTTTTTGTTTATTAGCGCCAAAGCAAACTGCAGCGTAATTGAGAGTGCGGTGTAAGCCACAACCTATGCAGTCTTCACCCCACGCTTTCAATCGATCCACCCCCTAATATAACCACGGAATACTCCGGAACCCTTGACATTAGTAAATTTGTAAACGAGCACACATGGACAGTTTCGATTTCCAATATTCGATTCGGGAACCTTGGTGTATTTTTATACTCCAACAAGAGCAGAACGCGGCCTCCTCCAGATGATTGACCCTAGCAGGCTCTTGGCTTTGCTCTCTTTAAAGTTCAAGAACTGGACCGGTCGAGGAGGCTCTGGCCTACAGACGGGCGCCTCTCCGAGGGTGCTGAACCTTCTGCTATATTTAGAGGTCGCAGGAAAGCAAAGAGAAGACAGGTACTTGGCTCTGATGGAGCGGACAGCGTGAGGGAATTTACAAGAGGAAAGCGAAATCGTTGGCGATTTCATCGTTCTGTCTCCATTTTTTGTCCTTATTCACCTATTCTTACTCCATTTCTACATCTTCATGTCTGTCGGTATGATTGAATCGTTCAGTACTCTCTGTATTGAACTTTTGATTTTCGATCCCTTTACGGCCTCTTTGCTTTGCACCATTTTTACATGGTGAGTTGGGAGGAACGGACCAAACTCCATGAGTATATTGTAAACATGAAAACATTATTGATAATATTGGATGAAAAATAAACTAATTCTTCTTGTATCTGTTAAAACCAGATGGTTCAAATCGAGGTTTTGCCTCGTGGCTCCGTTTTGGTTCAGTTAATCGCAAATCTCGTGTTTTTAATTTGAATATTACAAACGCTTTCGGCTGACTCCAATTAAATCGAACCTTCCTACGACTGCGAATTGAAGTTGGGAAATTCATGTCACGTGCTGCGTCCGCTGACCAGCTAATCAAACCACGAGCAATACGATCTCAAACTCAAGTGTGGCTTCCATAAAATCGAGTCTATGCAGAAGTAATGCGATATTCTGCTCAGCCAGACTGTATTATACGAACGGTCGTACAGTTCACATTTTCATCGGATAGGCGTGCGTTTAGTAGTTTCTCACAAAGATCCATTCGGTTGGATGCTGAACAGTGAGAACTTTAGTTGTGACTGCACGCTGTTACCACATGACAGGAACACACCTTAAGAGATACGCATAAAACGATAGAAAAATTTCGCTGTACGGTTACACGTGCTGCGAAGGCAATCTACAAAGGAGGCCTTTCATTCTAACCCTGTGCAAACTGGAGAGTTGGCACAATGCTCAAAAAAGAGTTGAGAGATCCACCAATGGTTGCAGATGTTCAATAATAGTTGGAAATGCCCAACAACAGTTGGAGATGCCCAAAAATAGTTTTAGATGCCCAACAATAGTTCGAAATGCCCAAAATAGTTTGAGATACCAAAAAATAATTGGAAAATTCTGAAAATTACTCTACCACTGCATACCTACAGCAGATACAAAGGTACATCAGATGCCACTGCATTTGCTGCACGTCTGTATCACTACTCTACCAACTTAATTTTCAAAACTAGCTCACTAAAAACGACCGTAACATTAGGCAAGAAAGTGTAACCGTAACGGTTTTCAGTCTAAACGGTGGAGTTTCTCTTTCACCGAGCGATATTCATTGCTCTTACGTCCGTAACGTGGAACAAAATCGGTATCGGTCGAAAATGGCGCCATTCAACCCCAGCTATCAATGGCCTGTTATCTCGGCACGAACGTTAGAAAAATTCATCCGTAACCTCAAGAGATAAGCTGCTGGAAAACGGTTATCGTAATCTTGGAATATAGCGATTCGTTGGCGAAAAGAATCGCCCGAGTTTCGAAAATAGCTCAGCCTTGACACCCAACGGTGGTGATGTTAAAACACGCCTTAAAATTGCCCATTGACGTCGGTTTTCGCGAAAAATCGTTCAAAGTTTGGATCATGACGAACTCACCGAGATGCGATAGGCCAGACAGCTCCGAACCTGCAAACAAAAATTAGTTTATTCTTGGTGTATAGATATGTATGCAGAAACGTGGAAAATTCGCATTATGAGATAACAGTTTGTTTTCTGTCTGACATCCAAGCACAGAGAAATATTCTGTGACCCAAGTGTTATAATGTTTTCTGTGGTGTCATCCAATGACCATGTCCAATGCAGGCCCAATGCATATAACTAGTAATACATAGATTTATTGTCTAATGTCATTGATTATAATTGATATATAATCAAAGCTAATGTTCAAACAATTTAATTCCAAATTACAGAAATCTAAACCCTTAAATTGCATTTTCAGTAATTTCACACTCAATCAAAACTGATGAGTAGGTACATTTAGGATCGCTCTCGATCATTCCACAGGCATAGGTACTCAAAAAATTGCTGGTTTTCATGAAATTCGTGATTCCATTGCACGTATTAAGCATTGATTTGTTGGGCTCGTCCTGTTTTGCTCGTAAATGTTTAAATAAATAAATAAATAAAATTTCTATTTTTTTTCGAAGGCGGTGCCGAGGAAAAACTGGAAGTGAAATGCGAAATTAGCATTAGATTAGACGACGCCTCTATTCCCAGAACGGTTTCCATTGCCACCATTCGAAATAAGCTTGCGAAACTTTGCATGCGATGGTGGGTTTTTGTGTCACGTGACCCCATTCGCAAGCCCCGATAGCATGGGTTAGTAACAGCGGACCTCCGAGTACACAGTTTCTTTCCAATTGTACACACCTCATGCTCGTGATTCGTGTGACATTGCCGCGTTATTATGTCGACCATTGTCGACTCATCATTCTCAACATTTTCCCTCTTGAGCTTGGCAATGCCACTATTTTCACATCGCGGTCAACCGAAAGTACGGCGGTTCTTCGAACGTAACCCGATGCGATGGTTTTGTTCTGACAAAGATTTTTGTTACAGTTGTAATTTGGACAAGAAATATCCGAAATCGTTTCCTATATTTGTTTCCCCTGCAACTTTCTATTCGGTCAGTGCAAGTTTGAGTCAGTAAACATTGGGAAAAGTTTCCATTTCAATGAACATCTATTCAAGTGTGGATAAAACTTTTTCAAATGTTATTGCGAACAATAGTGACGTAAATTCATTCTGGATAAATTACTCTATGAACTGAGTATTGAAGGATGGGTATGATGGGCAGCTAATCCACTATACCTAAACAACAGTATTATCAATGGTAGTGCCTGTCTATGAGGAAAATGCCCAATTATTCTTCATTCTTATGTCCAATGCCCAATTAAAATAACGAATGCAATATCCTCTTTTGAACAGTATAATAATGAGGGCGATACCTCGGAGCGATAACGTTGAAAAATTACCCGAAAATAACGCGACTCAAAGTCCCGATTTAAAACCTCTCCGCCTAGCAACTGTTGGAAAAAATCCCCACATATCGAGACGACTGAAAATTTAGACATCCAGGCGCTATAGTTTATATTAGACCAGACATAACGTGGGTGCGACCCATATGGTTCCACACTTCCTGCAAACTCAACATCTGTCTGAATTTAATTTAGAAATCGGACCACATCGAATCCGCGAATCATGCAGTCAAGGTCTCGGCTTCCCCATGAAAATGGCCGTTTTTCAGTCAACCCAGTCACACATATCGCACGCGGCTCGTTAGTGTCGTTGGCGGTTAGATAACGTGGCCTGAAAAAAGCATTCCGAGGAAATGTTCGGAAAACGTCACCAACGGTCATGCTTTCACGTGTCCGCCAATGCGTCATCGTGAAAAACGGATGTCGCACCATCCTAATGCGTTGAGTAGTCAATGGGAAATTTTACTTCCCTGTGCCTGAAGCGTTGTTAAAACATATGAAACATCATTTCTTTACACAACTTATTGTGTTGCTTAACTAATTCAATGATTCTACCAAATACAAACTCTAATAGAAAACTGAAAATCTCGCAAAAACAAACACAAACAAATCTACGATCATTCTGTAGTAAAAAATGGCCCCCATTCCAAAATCGTTCGCCATATTGTTAAAAATGGAAAAAGACTTATAGTCAGTGTATTATTGTATGTGAAAATTTGAAACGCAAAGAACAGGATTTGCAGTCTTCAACGTCCCAACGATTCACAGATTGGGATAATTGGAGATTCGCGAATAATTAGGCCTTGCTGCACGCAACCGCAATTTAACAATGATTCGCTCTTCAAATGCGTCTTTCAAGTTGCCAATTAATCGATTACAATACAGGACTAATTGAGTCTTAATTTTCGAGTTTGACCCTGGGACAAAGCGCCCTTAAATGTTGCGCATTATTTCAAATTACAAAATGCACACTTCAAATTAGACGATGTTGCTATGGCTTTAGGCCATATTTCGCCTTCTCCCTCCAGGACCGCTGCAAACACTGCTTACATTTTTCGATATTTTTGCGTAGTTTTTTGTTCAAATGCCAATGTATTGACATATACTTTTCAAATCGAAGTTTTCTTTTAATAAAATAAACAATAAATCATAAAAAGAAAAGAATGGCACTAGAATAGATATTTAATCCGTTAAAGGTGTATTAGATGACTAGCGGCCTCTTTTAGCTAGAATGCCATAATACCTTGACCTCCCCATTTGACTTCTTGTTTGTAAAGTGCTATTTTGTGACTCGATACAACTGATCCATAGGCAACAACCGTTACGAATCGTAAATGTAATTCGTAGCATTGAATTCAACAACTGTAGGCAACACTACTTATCGCAAACCCGGCACATAGGCAACACATTTTACTCGGCCCAAACTGTAATCGTAATCCTGATCCATAGGCAACACTATATGCCTCCAGTCAACAGCGACACACACTCATTATTTATGTTTCATAGGCAACACAAAATTCGCAGTGTACCCCTGATGATTATGCAACACATATCGCAAAAATACATGCCACTAACAGTGAACTGAGTTCAGTGGCCACAAACCAGTGAACCACAGTATACTGTGATAAAACTTCGCGCCACAGATGAAGTTCACACTCAACGTACAGACGTAACTTAGGCAACACAAACAACAGTTCAACACAAACCACAGTTCTAACGCGTAGTCTGCGTTGCCTATAAGCAAGCATTAGTGATTCTAAAATTGGTCGTTTTAGTACCATTCCAGTTTGATTTATGTTTTTTTTTACAGCAGTTCAATCACTCTTCATTCCCATTTCAAATCAAACATACATTTTAAGAGTTGAAGTTCAAGGAGAAATATGTAATGAATTGAGATTTCCTAATGGAAATAGTCAAATATTCTCCAGCTGATTTTTTTTCGCGCATTCACCAACCAGTTTTGTTGTATTTCTTAATTTTTTCAACGCTTCGAATTTCATACCAACCAGTTTCAGTTCTGATTTTTTCGACCAATTTCAAGTGATTTTACTAACCAGTTTCGTTGAGCAATTGCTGGATGGACTCCTCGCTGATGGTGCCATCGGTCTCTGTTGACATAGCTGCAAGAAATAACGAAAATTAGTCATTCGCCACTTCCGAAAGCGTATATTTCACATTTAAATTTTCTATTTCAAACGGGGTGTTTTAACGGGGTCTTCTGGTACAGTCTGAAACAATCTGTTAATAGGGAAAAATATTTCATATTTATTCGAATATTTTGGCATATTTGTTCGGATATTTTGGCATATATGGAATGGCCAACCCTTTATCTCGAGGATGACAGTGATTATCAGTCTTGTGAGTAGCTTTTAAATTAAAATTTAAAAGCTACTTAAGAAAAAACACTGTCATCCTCGAGATAAAGGATTGGCAATTCCATATATGGCAAAATATCTCAACAAATATGAATATTGTTCCCGATTAACAGATTTTTTGAATTGCCTACACCATCAGACTGCCCCATTAAAATACATATATGTTTCCTATCTCCTGTTATGAAGACGTTATTTGAATGTTTACTGTGAGAAGATATTTTTCAACACACCTTTAAATTAACCATTGTAGGAATACGGTCCTGATTCATTGCGAATACTCTTGAACCGTTCGCTTAGGATAACTCGAACGTAAATCTTGTCTTATCAAAAAAGTGCATACATTCCGGGAATTTTTCCGGATTAATCAGCGCATCGGCCGCTCGATTTGATAAGGAGGAAGTGTGTAATCGTTTAAGAAAACAAGGGGGTCCGTATCGATGCCCCATTGGAAAGCAAGCGATTGATCCGAGATTGGAGAAAAATGCTCAGTGCATTTGAAAGCTGAACACGAATATCCCATTTGGGATGCGCGTCAGTTCCGAACAATGACGCGCCTAATCGATTGATTTTCGTTTTGTAAATGTATTTGTAGTGCTTCGTGTATGGGAATCCTTCCCATTCGTTTTTAATTTGTTGATGTGGAAGATGTTCCACATTAAGTGGAAAGTGTATGCGTTATGAACACCCAGTAGTTACAGTAGTAATAATTGTTAAATTTTTTCTCATGTGACTTAGTGAAATTTTCACATGGCCGTAGGTATAGAGTAAAAAGGATGCAATTGAATTTTGGCATAAGAGGTACAGATTTTTAATTTGAAAATAAATATTATTATTGGGAATAATTATCTTTGGCGTCAGCATTATTTTAAAATATCACGTCGCCCAAAAAAAAATATCATGATGTCAAATTGTAAGAAATAATTATAATCACCGATAGAAATCATTGTTCGTGTGATACTTATGTACATATGTATATTTCTACAAATTGTCACAACCAGTAGAATGAGCAAGCAAACATTCGTTGTTGTTGACGACGCAGCCGTTATTGGTCTAATTGGATTTTGAAGTGATAATTCAATTTTTGCCATAGTAACCGCACAAATCGCTCATGGTCTTGCTGGTGGAGATTAGCGATTCGCGGAGATAATTGGAATTGTTTAGCTGCTGTTTTATCAGTTCGAGCACGTTTTTCGTGCCGAGCGCACCTTTCTTTCTTTTATTTGGATCCAAAGGCTATTGTGGCACGAGGTGGTGATGCACGACTGTCTCCAACTATTTTTAATCTTATTTGTTTATTTAGCGATATTTACTTGACCTTAGGCGAATTCAGCAGTCTGAGTGAAAAGTAGTTCATGGGCTCGCGACAATGAGACGATGTTGTGTTTGAACAGGGGCCAAGATAACGAGAATCCCTGTTTCTTTTCTGCTCTTCCGACCTCTGACAGGTAGTCGCGAACGTGGAGTAATTCATCACAATTTAATTTATTTAAAGGATAGTGATTCACCCTGGGGATAGATTCAAGTTATCCTGAGGATACATTAAATTTATTTCGACGATAAATTCAATTTATCATTAGGGTAACTATCCTAAGGGTGAATTAAATTGGGATTATTTAAATTGGCATTAAATTCAATTGGAAATAAATTAATTTTCGATTAACTAAAATTCAGATTAATGTAAATTTAGATTAATTTAAATTTTGGGTTAAATTAAACTGAATAAAATCTAATAGGGATTACATTTTAACACGGACTGGCAGAGAGATAACTGGAGCCTTACCGGTGACTTTGACGATGGCCAGTCGGCGCGTCCTTGTTACCATTTTGCGGAAGGAACGGAAACAGGAAGTTGCCAACTTCACGGCCTTGGCAGTTACTTTTAGCAAACCGTTCGCACTCCAATCCGTCACAATTTGTCACATTTTAACCGGCGGAAAAAGTGGAACGCACCCGAGGAAATCGGAGACTTCTGACATTCAAACTTATCGATGATGTTAATTCGATTAGCTCCACTTATCTTTCCCATTGCTTGTTCTGATTGTTTCTAGCCAAGTAGATAAGCGTTATAGTCGCTTTATCTTCCATCGACCGCCGTTCGACTTAATCCCTTGTTTATTTACATTTTTAAATTTGTGCTTGCGTTTTGCAACTTCGAAGAATTACAGCTGAATTCCACGCGAAAGATATAGGTAAAGAGTGGGGCTTGTGCAAATAGGTTTTGCGTAATCACTTGAACCTTATTAGGAATTTGGCATTTTATTGTGCGGATTTTATTTAGCGGAGTGGAAGGGCGAATTGGCAAAGATGCTTGCAACCCACGTTGTATTCTCCTATATAGTCTAATATTATCCATTGTGTTTCTAAATTATCAGAGTGAAGACAGCAACGGCGAACCAGCAACGGTTTGCGTCTTGGCTAAATTTTACCACCAGCGTATTTTAACTGTATGAGAACCAAGTTTGATAATTTTATTTGAGATTAATTAACGATTTAGGTCATAACGTACTATAAATAGGAACATTACTTGCAACAAGGCATCAAGTCAATTATTTAAGTGTTTTCCCGTCCCAAAAAGAACTACAGTCCAATTCCTAAAAGGAATTTTCCGACTTCTGAAAAACCTTAGTCAATAATTTTCATAGGG
>JAUIMY010000166.1:0-62089 GCA_033557855.1 Hydrochus callosus | reverse complement strand
CGAGGCTCAATGAACGGTATGGTGATAGTAATTAGATCCTGCTGTGGGTATGAATATGGTTTTTACTTCCCTCAACGTTATGCAAGCACTAAAAATGTATGCCGGTTTTAAAACTTCCTGTCATTATTTAAAATGGGGGAAACACCGCTAAAATTCACAATGGATGAAAACACGTCTTTTCACCCCTAGCGCCACCAAGCAGATCCAGAAAAGATTTAACAATTAGTTATAATAGTCACAACAATAACACTCATTCGGGATGCCCCACGGTCAGTTGCACGCATTGAATCATTATCCCCAGTCTGTCTTTGTCACTTGAAAGTGTTCTGGGTCACCCATTGGTGGGAATTCCTACAATATAACTAGAGTTCACCAACTCTGACTTTAATCAGCAGGCGGCATCACATTCGAACAGACAGACGGCTTATTCTGACGTCTAGACGTTGTAAAATGCTAATCCTGAACGGCAAGAAAACCGTAGACTCGGTTCGAGTACAGCACAATTGGTTAATAAAATAATAAGTATTTGTTGTAATATCCCGTACATTATTAAAATTTTTGCACGTATCATAGAAATGTCAGTATCCAATGAAAAATGCCTGGAGCTCGGAAATAACTCAAGGAAACTGTTCCAAAGGAAAAAGAATTATGAAAAGGGGGAAAATTAGGTGGTTGATGAATCGTGCGCACGTTGGTCTGTGAAGAGATTGCGAAATGATGATGTAAAGCCTGACACGTCGGCCCCAGCTGCGCAACAATACGAACGCTATTCGGATGGAATACACAGCATTGTGCAACCCCATCGCTGCAAAAAAAATTGCGCTTGAATTCTTCCCCACCCGCTCCCTCCTGGTCCCACCCTCTCCCGTAGGATTATACGGTTCGCACATTCAAACTCGACCAGGATGATCATTCGGTTTTTTAAATGCATATTCAATATTCAACCGCGGAATTATCGATTGCCAACTGTTCAAAACTTTGTTTATTCCCCCTGTGTAGTAATCCTCATAATACTGAATGTTTCTGGAGTATTGGTCAATGGGAAATTCTACTAGGGCAAGGGATTTTAATTTTTCTTAAAGATCACCCCAGTTTGATAATTGGACATACTCGTAGCGAAAATGGGCCAGAACAAACATTGTCAAACACCTTGGGCAGTGTGCTAACACACACCGTGCTTGCTCTATGTATACGTGTTTACCAACAGCTGCCCCGCTATTGACGAACTGTTCATCAATGTTCGCCACAGCAGAGGCAACATTTCAAAGAAAATATTGATCAACAGTTGACCAACATCAACAGTGTCGCCAGTGTTTATAGTACAAACTAGATTTTGATTGAGCGCAAATCCCACCAACCAGTTACTTGAATACTCGAGACTGTATGTCCAAGGAGTTGGTCCAGAACTCACTTGTCGCATATCTACTCTTCACTCTCTAGAACCATTTCTATAAGGACTGCCTGAGAGTATTAAACCCGAAATAAATATTAGGTGTCGGACCGTAACAGTGTGTCCTAGAGTAAAATTTCCCTAGCAGGCACCCATAACTAACAACCCTCCAATGCATCTTAGACAGATACGAGGGTCGCCCTGCGTCATCCTCAGCCGTTCCAGCGACGCTTCCAATCCGCAACACCTGCCGACTGCCCGTGAAATATGAAAAATCGATGGGGTCGCGGCCGGCCCGGTCCGTCCGCAACTGCCGAAGGGCGGCCAGGGCGAGCAATTCACCCCTTCCGCATGAAGAGAACTCGCCCTTAAGTATCGGCCCATCAGTCAAGGGACCGGGTAATGACGAAAAGGTGGCCCGATTAAAGGGGGCGCGTTTCGCGCGCCCCGGGAAGTCCCGGCGTCGAGAAACGCACCCCCGCGGTTGCCCGGGCGACAGCAGGTCGATGCTTGGGGGGACGGGCAGTAAGGACACGCACGGGCGGGCGTGCTCGTGAATGGAGCTCGCCAGCTCAGTCCGCAAACTTTGGCAGTTCTACCAAATCTTACAAATCTCGAGAGCCCGTGATTCTTTGGTGTTTTGCTCGAGTGGCTACAATGATATAACGGCGTTTGTTGCTTTGCCGAATAGGGCTGTAACATTATTTCCTTTTATATACGTCTTTAACTTCTTTAATTCTTCTATGCAGGCCTTCATGGTAGTTGTTCGCATGAAAATGGCATCACTATCGTGTTGATGTGGCCCCTTAGAGGGTATATTGAACTTTGCACATTCCGTCGACGGTACAGGAGAGTGGGAGCGAGTCTGCAGAGCACTGTAGTGCCCCACAATGCAAGCATTACAGTTCCCTGCAGTCCGTGATGCAATCCAAACTCGCTCCCACTCTTTTATACCGTCGTTCAATTGGATGGTGCCCCTTACCCCCTGTTTAGTTTACTATTAAGGTCTTGCCAGTGCGGTGGAATAAAACAGTTTTCACCCATTAAAATAAGTACAGGGTTGCATTACGTGGTTAATCCTAAATGATATCGGAGGGCTGGACGCAAATTATAATTAGGTACCTATTGCTACGCATCCTCAGTCTTCTAACCGCTCTACTTCATCGGGTTATTTATAAATTCTATGAACCAGGTTAGGATTGGACCAAAAGTGTTCTCCAATCGAATTTTCTTCAGACGTGATTTTCTAGAATTTCACCCATTCTATTTAGTCATTGCTATTGTTGTAAAACTTTGCTGTATATGAGAAAGTCTAGTGGAGCTAACTCCAACTTTTTATTAATCAGTGTAGGTACCTCACACAGGAAATAGCTGGCGTCTAATTGTTTTGTCAATTGCAAGGAATCGACTGAGAATTATTGTTGTTAATTAATGGAAATCACGTTAATTTTTGTTGTTGCTGAAGTTACAGTTCTTTTCTAACTAAATACAAACAAATTCTTGAAAAAATATATGAAAGGTAATAGTCTTGTTTATTCGTTAAAATAACACGGGCGCTGATGGGGCGTATTTGGGTTGCGTGCGTGTCTTCAACATCCTTCAAGGGTTCTTGAGATAAAGCTAACATGCTAGGGGCTACGATAACAGCGGTTGAAATAAAAATATTTGCCGTGACCGAATCAAGAGGTTTCAGAATTTGGCTATTGGAATCGAACATGAACACAGATAGTGGCCCATCCATACGGAGATAAACGCGAAGGAAAATGTGTGGCGACGGTGTTGTATAAATTAATGATGGTGCACTTCACTGTGTAAATTCTACAGTATTTCAAATTCGTAGCTCTATTGACCAAGTAATCATGGGATCCGCAAATCAATTCAGCAATCATTCGGGTGAATGTTATGTTTCTCTAACTCGAACCGTCCTTAATTGTTTCCCTATATCCTGACCACGAAGGTATCTTTCATTAGGTCAAATTAGTTCAAAAATATTTATTGTTCCTACTCTTTATAAATAAAATGTCAAAATTGTTACACTTTAAACTATTAGTAAGAATGCGATTGAGTACACCAAGAAATATGAAGAGAAAAAGATACATAAAAGGGGACTTCCCTTATGGTTGCCACATGGCTGGATGCCGAACTGAGTAATTAATACTGAGATGGTATCCACATCCTTATTGTTGGGGTAGGTGTACCTAACCCGGATTTAATGAGGTCTTTGCAACCCGGAACTGCGAGGAGAGTGACACCAGAAGGACTTGGAGACACATCCTCGGGTTCAACGGAATAAGTGGGATCTATATCTATATGATCTATATGATCTATATAACCCGGAATACCGAGGGGGGCAATACCAAACGTTAACGGCTACACCCCCTCGGGCCCAACGTAATTATTGCCGTCTGTGTGACTCGGAATTTATGGGGTCTGGGTACACGGAACGCCGAGGAGAGTGATACATGAAGGACTTGGAGACACATCCTCAGGTTCAACAACCACCAACGAATGGAGGGTCTCTGGTTAATCCCAGGCCGCTACTGATATTCTTGGCCATGGTCGAGGTCACAACTGACATCCCTGTACGTACATGAGAGGGTTGTGCGGTTAAATGGGGTAGGTAGAATAATTAGATAATTAGAATAAGTAGATAATTAGACACATTCGACTGGTTGGACTGGTATAGGATCTTATTCTAGGTGGGGTAGGACGAGTTGGTAATTAGGTGGAGACGAACAATGAACGTATTGTTTAACAGGAGCATCTTGGAGAGTTAGTCCGACTCCACTGGTCTTGTAGAGGACGCGGTAGAAGCAATTGAAGTTTCCGACTCCCCCCCCTCGATATAAATCCCGGGTGGTAAGTACCACCACTTACAGCTAACTCCAACGTACGTGAAAAGTGGGAGTTAAATCTCGCGCAGCTGGGGGAGGCACTTGTACGGCTGAAGGTCGATATTCACTGGCTACCGCAGAGCTAACGGTCGTCCCATCCTAACAGTGGGACCGTCCCGATCCATTGCGCAACTTTTCCCCACTTTTCACGTTCGTTTAAGTTGTATTCAACTGAACAGTGGGTGGTACACTGTTATTATGTGTTCCATGTTCAATGGATGTGACGTGCCCATAATGGCGGTCATGAATAACAAGAGAGGTATTCTGGAGCACAAGAATGGTTGGTAAGGTGACTAGTGGTTGGTAAAAGGCGCAACGAGAACAGACGTTCCTAAATGTTGATATTTACGTTTATCCAAATTTCAGTTCTTCAAGGTAATCATCTTGTTTGAAGTTTTTGTAATATGGGCGCTGATGGGGTATATTGCAGTTTGGGTTGCGTTCACTTGCCACGAACTTCTTTACTGTCTGACGTGGGGCGATTAGTCATGAGCAGATTTTGGTTGTTTGCATATTTATAATTACATTATCTTGATGAGTAAACACATTAAGTTGTAATATAGTAAATCAAGTCACTGTCACTGTTCCTGCTCCCACGCGCCAGCCACCATCACACCGGAATCGAAAGCTTTGCCGCCTACCGGACGGTTTTGCATCAGCACCTCCCATATTGACCAGGGATTCTTGGACACTTCGCATCGTGGTCGGTCATAGTAGCATATATACTGATCATGTCCAGTATATTGGACATTGGCCACAAGCGTCGGTCAAAGCGCGAAATATTCCATCCTCTTAAGTGGGATGCGTTAAAATAAAAATAGATAGAAAATAATTGTAATGGCAAAAGAGATGTAGATACCTATACAGTGAACTCGAACGACCGCTGCATGTGGCCTTGAATCTGGCGCATATCGTGGTGAGATGCGGGCAACGGGCACCATCCAATGCGAGCCGAATGCTTGTTGGCTTGTTGCGCTATGTCGAGATGCCTGAGTCAGGTAGCACCGTGGCCTGGGCTAGCCAGACAGGAAAGCCTAGTTGAACTGCATTTTGAATTGCCTGATATATTCAGGTGGCTTGTGTGGATTATGTAGCTAGGCTGGTTATTTGCCATTAACTAGGGCATCAAAGAGCTCAGCTAGTTAATATTAAGATGTGTTAGCGATCGTGACGGGTAGGACCGGCTAGGATTCGTGGGTTAGGACGCCGCGCCGGCTTAACTCCTGGGCGGAGGAGGGTTCGCGCGCGGTCGTTCTCCACCAACAAACCGGTCCAAATATTTTCAATACTATCAAGCCTAAACACTGTGAGGTTCTTGTATTTTTTCATTGTACACCGCCGAAACTTTGGCCCTATTGACCAAGTAATTGTGTGAACCTCAAATCAATTCAGGTGTTATCTTTCTCGGACTGGAAGCGTCCTTAATTGTTTCGGTACATCCTGACCACGAAGGTACCTTTCATTAGGTCAAAATAATAGTTCAGAAATATTTATTGCATCTAAACTTTATAATTAAAATGCCAAAAGTGTTACACTCTAAACTACAAGTAAGATTGCGATTGAGTACCCTGAGAAATATGAAGAGAAAAAGATATATAAAAGGGGACTTCCCTTATGGTTGCCACATGGCTGGATGCCGAGCTGAGTAATTAATACTGAGATGGTATGCACATCCTTATTGTTGGGGTAGGTGTACCTAACGCGGATTTAATGAGGTCTTTGCAACCCGGAACTGCGAGGAGAGTGACACCAGAAGGACTTGGAGACACATCCTCGGGTTCAACGGAATAAGTGGGATCTATATGACCCGGAATACCGAGGGGGGCAATACCAAACGTTAACGGCTACACCCCCTCGGGCCCAACGTAATTATTGCCGTCTGTGTGACTCGGAATTTATGGGGTCTGGGTACCCGGAACGCCGAGGAGAGCGATACCAGAAGGACTTGGAGAAATATCCTCAGGTTCAACAACCACTAGCGAATGGAGGGTCTCTGGTTAATCCCAGGCCGCTGCTGAGTAGGGCTGTGATTTTCTTGGCCATGGTCGAGGACACAACTGACATCAAAGCCGTCGATGTCAGGATCCCTGTACGTACATGAGAGGGTTGTGGGGTTAAATGTGGGTAGGTAGAACATCTCTTGATAATTAGACATATTCGACTGGTTGGACTGGTATAGGATCTTATTCTAGGTGGGGTAGGACGAGTTGGTAATTAGGTGGAGACGAACAATGAACGTATTGTTTAACAGGAGCATATTGGAGAGTTAGTCCTACTCCACTGGCCTTGTAGAGGGCGGGGTAGAAGCAATTGAAGTTTCTCCCTTTCCCCCCCCCCCCCTCGAGATAAATCCCGGGGGGTAAGTACTTTTCCCCACCTTTCACGTTCGTTGGTAGGTGCAAGCTCACCGCAAGAAAATCTGGCGTGGATAAACGTGTACAGACCTCACAGCTGACACTTGCCACTGAGGAAATCTGGGCGGTTGACCACATCAGTGGACTCCAAACTCCCGAGCTTCTCTACTACATGAGCTAGATTCAAGGTCACTGGTATGTTCCGACTGTATGTGAGTATGCAGCTGTTCGCCGAATGACCGGTTACGTCAAAATATTATACTACTAAAGCTATAGATTTAAAAGAAATTAAGGGTAGGCTGGAATGGAAAAGAACATAATTGTTGGGGAAGCGGGACTTGGCGCTACGGGGCACAGCGGTTGTAAAGCATACGCGGATAAGTGTGGGGTTAAAACGGGCGAGGGATTTTGAAGAACGGGGGGGGGGGATGGAGATACATACGGGTATGAGTTTTGGCGCGAGCGTGGGTTGTAGGGAAGTGGGGTTGTCGGACATAGGCGAAAATAGCAGGGTGTTTGCGGGGGAAATAGAGAGCACGCGGGGCTGGTGGAGCATACGTGGGGGGTAGTATGGTTGTGGCGGGGCGGCACGGCAGGGCGTACGCAGGGGTTGTACAGGACTTGCGGGGAACGATCGCACTGCGTCTGCTCTGATCCAGGCGAGAATCGGAGGCCCGAATCAGCTGAACGCGTTGCGACGCCGACGGCCGCCTCGTCCCAGATGATCTCGACGCTCGGCGTCCGTCTCGCGCGCTCGTTTCACCCTCCTTCACACGTCTCGGGCCGTCTTGAGGCATAGCGTGCGCCCGCAGCAACGCGACTGTGTTTATGGCTAGTTGACGCGCTCGGTTTGATGGACGCCCGTTCAATTTTCCAATCAGTCATTCCACTGAGAAATGTGGTGAAACTGTGTGGACCCTGCACGCTCCTTGGATTTCCAACAATCGCCCTCGACGGGAAAATGTGAGTGAAATTGTTTCATGGTTGTTGGTGCCTGAGCGTGACCACTAGGTACAAACTTGTAGCAGTGATTATAGGATACATGTGAGGGGTATGGATGCAAAACCGGCAATCTCCATGGGAAGTTCTGGTCACTGACACCCGAAACTCATCCTGAATTTTTCAGCCCGATATCGTGAAAATTGCTGCCTTTATCGCCGACGAACACGCATGTTCTGCGTATTTGTAATTTCTCTTTTATAAATGTGTTGAATTTTTTACTACGATAATTTTTGGGCTCGTTATCCTAACGCCAAACCCTCAACATTATTATTCTGGAAATGAATTCAATTAATGTTGAATTGCAAATAAAAATTCCAATCCTAAAACTTAATCCCACCTTTTTCGCGGGAATCATTTGGTGAAATGCCATCGTCGGCGTGAAAACATCTAATTCCCGCTTAATTGCTGTGAGATGATTGCGCACAACTGCTACACGCCAAACGAACGTGCCCGGAATCCATATCACTTGCACCATTGTTTCAGTTAAAACGGGACGTCGCGTCGGAACGCTCCTCCGACGAGCGCCGATGCGCTCCCATATCAACCGACCTTGATAAGTCTCCACATTGGGAGCACGTAGCTAGAAAATTGATTAGCACGTAGCCGGAAAATTGATTCAGTCACTCGCAGACTGATCACCCATGATCCTCTCCAACCGGGACCTGTGCAAACAATACGTTCCGGACTCCAAGTATCCGCTCATCCGGACGAATAGTTAACCTGCATTCCCAAACTTGAGAATCCGGGACGCGTTTTAAGCAACCCCCAACTAACCTCAACTCGAGCCCTCGAAAAATATTCAAACCCTAGAGTAAACAACGTTACATCGCCATAAGAGCGCCGACATCTAAAGTGGAGGTTGCCTTCGACTCGCTCTTAATCAGGGCTCCCTTGTGCCGAAGGGCTGAAGCGCGAGGCAGAAGTCGGAAATTAAAATTAGGATTAGAAGGGCCGCTTTGACGGGGGCGCAAGTTGGGCTTAATGAAATTTTAAGTTGGCGCGCCGAGCCAAAGCGTTCGCCGTGACAGGACCGAAACGAACGATGATGGCGAGAAAGAGCCGGAGCTTATGATAAAATTCGCTGCCAAGCTAATTTATTAAAATCGAATTAGAGCGTTGTCTCAACGCAAACGTCAAATAATGGAGTTGTTGGATCTTGAGCGGCGGAAACAAGCCACTCCGGAGGCAGCGAACTCCGACGACCCGCGCAATTTTAATCCGCATCCTCTCGGGGGTGAACCGTGTAACATTAATAAGGGAACGGCAGGAAAAAGGCGAAGTTTCCTTCCAAGGGAACTGTTAAATTTTTAATGGGTCGCGGGACTGAGCTGGCAACAAAAACAGGAATCTTCTAGCTTCATACACCGGCGATCCACAAATATTTGGTTCGCCCCACAGCTGACCACTTAAATCCAGGAATTATTCCTTGAGCTATATTACCACTACATACCTTTCCCTCTCTGAACCTGAAATACGTATAAATTTAACCAACTTACGATAATCCAAAATCATTTACCCGATGAGCGAGGTTCAAGGGGCTTCACCATCTCTATGATGTAAATACAGATCAAAGACCAGTCAGCAGTGAGGAATCCAGCTGAAGGGGATTCATGGAATACTGCGTCCTCCATCTACCGCACTCCCGTCATATTTGACATGCTTCAATCCAGAAGTGCTAATCATTTAGAAAATTTGTGCGCTCATCTCCTCACGTACTCCTATCGAGTTGTGAATTTTTAGAGAATTGGGAGAAAAACACCATCAAATAGCATGAGCCAAGCCTTATTTTTCTCGTTGTTTCTCTTCAACTTCCCCACAATTTTCCCTGTCAAATGTTGGGAAGGAGTAGTCTGCTACACGAAGAACGTATGCACTATTTGGACTCATCAAATTCTTGCAAATGAGTCGTCGAGAGTTGAAGTGCGAACGTGCAAGAAGTTTCCGTGCTTCAGCGCCATCACAAAGACAGCAAGCGTCCACATGTGCGCGACCTACGCCCATCCTAAACCATATGCGATGTGCAATTTTTTCAAGAATACTTTGCCAGACCTGAGGAACTGTACATATTGCTACGAGAATCAATGCAACAAACCAGATATCTTCCCCAAAAATAACAACGATTGCTCCGGAGCAGCATCGCTGCATCTCTACAAGTGGAGTTTAATTGTAGGGACTTCGGTCTTTTTGAAAAATGGACTTGTGATTGATTGATTGCACCTGCATCTGCCCGGCGGTATAAGAAGCTCTCGAATGATCACAAATCACACCTTTATCTCAGGCGGCTGTTTCGCTCGCTCTAAAAATAAATTAATTAATTTAACCGAACTGTTTCCTAATTAGGAAACAATTGCTTCCTCGATAAGAAGATGTACAAACTCCAATCGTAAATTTCGATCCAATTTCACATTTTCCATCTACTTGCCACGTTTAGGGATGATTCCCTCTTATTGTAAACGTAACAGGGACCATTGTGATAGCAGATGATTAAAGGATCGAAAAGGTTTCAATCTGCTGCCGTTCGATGGGGTTTGTTTTCGGTTCGGCGCGTTCCATTGTGGAACGTTCGCAGCGAGTTGATGGAAAAGCTACAAAAGCTACAGCTACAAACATGCCCTTTCAACGCTGATTCCGTCCGATTAATTGGCGATTGGAGCGTTTTTGTGCAATGTACTGGGGGCAACTTTTCGATGAGGATGGAGGCTCATACGGGCACAGATAAAAATTCAATTGGCAATGAGTTAGCTCTGGCACACAGTGCTTTTGAAAATTGTAGGAGAACGACATTTGTTGTTGAAATGGTGTAGGGTTGAGCCTGTGGCCAGTGAATATTGAATGACGTGGTAAAAAGTTAATTACAGTTTTGAAATCAGCCTGCCTATTTAACTATAAAACAGCTCAAAAATGGGTTAACAAAAATTGTGTTAAAAATTGTTTCCCATTTTAATTTTTGTCCGGGGAACATCAGTTTTCTATCCCTCAGAAGATGGGCAGACAATTACTAAAATAACTCTAAACAAGCTACAGAGAACAACCATTATTACCAAAAATATATCCACCACTCCCAGTTCCAGGAGATAAGCCGGTTAACTCGCTGATAAGCGAAGCAAACAGAAAACTAATTAACATTAATTGTGTGAACCATTGAGGAGTCAGAAAGTCCACACGATCCCGAATCTCTCGTGTAACTCCTTCCACGAAGTATTTAAATGATAAGCAACTAACAAAATCTATGTTGGTTCAGCAATGCGAAGGACCTAATACATACAGCCTTAACCATTTTCATAATCATCTTTGTATTTCTTATTAGTTTATTGTAAAATATTTTTATTGATTACTTCTTAGGCACGAACAAACAAAATTGATTGTTTTAGTTGTCAGTTATCACTTGTTGAACAAAAAATGTAAATCCATAATTGAAATAAATACTAAAACTTTACACTAAATTTTCTTGTTTATTTTATTTTTATTTAGTATTTATTTATTTAGTATGTTTATTATGCAAACTAATAAATTTTTTATAATATCCAATGTAAATTTTTTGCTGATTCTAAAATGAAGAAAAAACACCTATCTGCTACTAGAAAAATGAAAGTCTAGCCTAACACATGCGCAAATTGAGGTTGGCGAATTTCAAGGTCACAAAAATATGAAGCAGTTTTTACCGTGAAATTTTTGTCTGATTTTTTTTCCTAAACTGAATAATAACGCAACTATAGCCATATTGCATTATTTTCCCTCACCCTGTATATAAATCCCATAGGCACAAAATATGGACAATTTGACTAAGATTTTCCGAAAACTTGTGATCCAAAAATTCTTAATCCACCCGTGTATTTAATTTGGGCGGATTTAAGTCGATTTGTGGTAAAATCGAATCGATAAAATTTTCGGCTGATTTTTGCGAGATTTTATAAAAATGCATTATTTATTCGATTATTAGTCGCATAAAAATCGAAATTTAGGGAATTAATTAATTTTAAAAAATTCTAAAATTACACAGATACGTGGTTTGGGCTGAGGTATGTCGATTTAATGTAAAGAAAAGTTGTAGAAGGCGACAAAAAGAAACTTCTATTTCTAGATTTTATCACAGAGGAGCATTTATGATTTTATGCAGTATAGATTGGAGGAATCATTTTGTAGTTTTTGAAATGTATTACCTACATATGATGGAATTGGACATATCGGGGAAATTTCGTTTTCACTCGGCAACCCTGAATTCACGTCAAATTCGAAAGTGGTTGACAAGAAAACGAATGGGCGGATCCTCAGGGGGTAGACTAGAAGACTGACGGAAATGAATGATGATTGGAAATCTTAGATTGGATATTGGATCACTTGTTTATTACGCCTGATACGGCATTGGCTCAATTTCATTGATCAGCGAGACGGAAGGGAGGCGGTAATTAAAGGCAGGGCACCTCCGACTAGCTTACTCCAATTAAAATTATAAGTTAATCGAATTAAGTGAGCCAGAGACGTTCGCGAAGTACACCTCCGAGACTAGCATCAATCCGGGTTGGGGAGTAGTGGGCCGTGGAGACAAAGTTAGGGGTGGTGGGTTAATTGGAGTCTCGGTGTTGGGGGGATAAGGGGAGGTACGTAAAAAATAATGGGGAGAGGTAAAATGGTATGAAATAATTACGGGGTGGAAATTTTAATTAGGTTTGGGTGAGTCGTATGTTGAAAATTATGATGATTCAGGTGTAGTCGAGCAAAGGAGAATCAGCATAATAGGAGACGAAATGTTTGAGAAGCCTAGGTTTGGAAAGTCTGATGGAGCTACGATAACTTCAAACGTTGGAGTGCAATTATTTCTTGACTTTGTTACATCAAACATCAAAGTACTCGAAACAGTTTCTATTTTAGTCGTCGGATTGCAAACATCTTGGGAGTTATTTTTAGATCATAATTCCATCAACGTATTCCTCGAAAATAGAAAGCTTGTTGAGCTTTAGCGTTGATATAGGTACTACCAAAACTCAAAAGTCTAAAATTAATTGAATCCTCATCAAACTTAAATTTGATTTTAAGTTTTCAACCTTTTTTGGCTCAATTTTGGGATGTGTAAGGATGATTCGTTTACGGAAAATTACAAGTTCCATAAATGGGACCTTCAATGTAGCAGAAAATTCATATAGGTAATCTTTTGAGACCTCAACTTCCGAGTTTCGCGACACTACAGTGTACAAATCAAGCACCTCAACCACTGATCGATGGAAATCAAGAACTTCTTCATGGCGTAAAGTTTTCCCAAAAATTCCATTTTTGGCACTTTCTGTTAGGTTTCGAATCTAACAGGGGGCGTTTTAGGGACTGATTTTCTTGTAAGGACACGGCCCGTTTCCCCCTCAAACTGTCTCGAACGAAAAATCAATACCGGTTCATCGGGCTGACGGCATCCTAAGCACGATTCGCCATTCAACCAACATCAAGAGATTCCTGCTGTCTAGGTTCGGGTAGAGCAAATTTTCCTACAAATTTCAGCACACGCCATTGAGTTCCACCAACATTAACACATCCTGCAATGTTCATTGGGAACCTTGGGAAGGAGAGATTCGACAGACGAGAATAATAGTTGTCGAGAAAAATATCTATCTAATGTAAAATTAAAAAATTGTATTCTAATTCTCATGTTCGATAATTTAGGACGAAATACAAATTTCCAGTGATATTAAATTTGTTCAAATAATTTATTTACACTGCATAAAATTGTATGCATGTGCAACAAAAATTCCAGTCTTGAAAAAGAGCACAATAAAAATTGTTGAAGAAATTACCTCGCGTGAAAAATCGTCACGAGAAATCATTTTTCGAGTAAATCCCTTGTCAATCGCTACTCCAACCCATTCTTTGTAATTAGTGTGATAGTGGATTATGGATGCAACTTTTCAAGAAACCCTTTTCGGCTTTTTCGAACGGATCACCACTTTAGAAGAAAATAATTTGATAGAACAAGAACCCATTTTAGATTTGAACGATTTGGTGCAGCTGGCGCTATCGTTGGGTTTTAAAATTTCCAAAATGGACTCGTGCAAACCCGAAGAGGTCCACCCTTTGGAAGGAGGTGAAAAAGGGTTGAGGGTTGTGGTGAGCTGTGGTCATTCGGGGTCCAGGTGTATACTGGAGATCCCGACGAGCAAAGAGAGCTGCTGTTGCACAATATCCGCGAAAAATGAATATGGATTGTGGGAGGTTGCAGCAACCACACCAAAATTGAAGAGTGAGTTGAATTCGAAAACCACTCACATCTAAATAGTTAGAAAATTTCGTTACCACATTTTTTCAAAACGAAGTTTCTGATAGACATCAATTGTTTTTCTAGCGAGGAGGTCGTTAGTGCAAAGTGGTTGCGACCTAATACCAGCAATACCAAGACATTTGGAGAATATAGTAGGAAAAACGCTAATAATCCTGATTCAAATGTTAAGAGACTCGCAGGAGCCGAAGAAAGCACCCGCGAAAACTCCTCCATCGAATGCCTTAATGTCCCTCTATAAATCATTCTCAAGTCCTGTAAGTCCTCTATCGAAATTTTCAGGAATTTGCGCATAGATTTTTGTTTACAAATTAACGTGTTCACGTTATTTCTAGAATTTTGATAGTTTTACTGCCATTTTGATTTTCAGAACTTAAGCAATCCACTTCAAAACATTAAAAATAACAACTACATGTACAGAACCCCCGTTAGTGAGGTGATGCGCTCTACCAGATCAATGAATCTGATCAAAGAAGCGCAGAATTTGTTGAACCAAGCCTTGACTAGTTTGCAATTGCCCGATATCGACAGTACCTCTGATGTTTTTGTAGATGATGCTAGCATAGATGAAAATGTGAGTTACGCCGTTTTCCTGGGACGCCTTCTTGAAATAAGTTGACGAATGCTCTTACATTATTTTTCCATTAATTCTAGATTCGTATACCAAAAAGGAAGGCGAGTTGTAGTTCTAATTGTTCGACCAAATCGGATATGCCCGTCAAACCAAATAAAAGTACCATGCTCAAGCCCAAAATAAATATAGTGAAAGCTGCAAGCACCTCTTGCATTAAGAGTTCAATCGACAAGAGCTCCAAGACCACCAAGACTTTAGCTGCTCCTCTGCCTAGAACGACGGGGCCAAAAAGTTCTACTTCTGCTAAATTCGCGCACGTCAAGTCAACCATTCCCAAAGCAAAGACTTCGAAGAAGTGTCTATAAACGGATTTATATCATTGTTCACTGTTATTTTTTTTCTTATTTTTTCCGCCATTGTACTACGCAAAATAAACGGAAAGCTATCTTTTTAATTTAATTTTGAAAATGCTTCTCTAGGACGTTACAGACTAATGTTACACTCGAACGTACTAGAAAAGGAAGGCCATGGAACTGATTCGAATCGTACTTATGATATGTCGCTGTCCGTCGTCGCGTCAACAAAGCCCTCTCCCTGCCTTGCATCTTCACACGCCCAGGTATCCGTCTGTAACATTGTCCCCATCTTAGACTGATCGCTCCGATATCAGGTCTGTAGTCTTGTGAGGAGCGGAGGGGTAGGCAATCAGGAACCACCCCAAGTGCTTATCCCAATCTCGTTGCTGGTCAGCTCACTATCTTTGACAGATGACGTTTAATGGTCCCGTTCATTCGCTCTACCATTTCATCCGACTGCGAGTGCAATGAAATTGTTCTGATCTTGTTAATTCTTAGAATTTTGCACGTGCTCTGGAACACCCTCTGAACTGGCAAACAAAATTTGTGACCAGGACTTCTGCACCCCACCCCAACTTCTCCCCCTCCCCCTCACCCCCACCTACTCACCCCCCCACCTTCTCAATCCCAAGTGTCCGTCCATAACATCGTCCCCCCCTTATACTGATCGCCCCGATCCGGTATCAAATGTTTAAAGAGGCAAAACATCCACTTGTCTGTCTTTCCCAGTAACAGAGAATTATTCTTATTTGCTCTGGCAACTCTATTCGCTTGACGGAAGCAGCAGACTGTTACCTACCTTGATCAGGGAATCCCTAAACACGACCTCGACCATATCCCCTACCACTCCAATACAGTTGGTACAGCTTACAACCGATCTTCAGTATAGCCAATTGACTTCATTCCTGTTGTACGCCCTTCTCCTTCAACCCTTGGTGAGTGTTCCACATAGTCTCATATGTTCGGTTCTGGAAGTGTTTCTCTTTGGCAACAAGGATGATCTCCACACGAGGTGATTGCCTCTTCTAATATTTGACTTCTCCTTCCAACCAAATGAACGTAGCACGTTCAATTGGATTTAGCCCCTGAGCACACGAACTTTCTAGACGAAAGAGGGTCATGGAAGAAATTACTGCTTGACTAGACGAGCGGCTGTCATTGGCGCGCTCGCCCCGCCTCGCTCCATCCCGCGCCCAGGTGTTCGTCCGTAACAATGCGATCCTTGCTTTGCATAGATCATTCGAGGAACCCTCTAAAATAATTTGCGTTGAAGAAATAGTGTTTGAGCGAAAACAATTATTTGCACTTTAAACGAACGGAGTGTGGGAGGTGTAGGGGAAAAGTGGGCGAATGGATTAGACAAGCATAACCCCCTTGAATTAGCATGGCGAATCGTGCTTGCAGAGGACAAAGCCACCCTCGCGTCGCGGCTCCTTTCCATTGGAACTTTCAAATTGAATTCGAAATTTTAATCAAACTTTCCGCTGTTTACCCATGCCCGGTGATTACGTTTTTCGGACATAAATAGGGTCACTGGACGGAAATTCCGATAGAGGGATTTGAAAATTCAACCGCCTAATTGGTTTCCACTTTGCGAAAACTTTCGAACCATAACAAAACGCAACAGCCACTATCCGTGAAGTCAGCCCTTGTGCAGTTCCTCTTCCCTCAGCTATCGCACGAGCATGTACTTTATCCTGACAAGTTTGGCTACGAAATATTGCTGGGTGCTATAGTAAAAGTATTGAACGTTTTATTGGGAATGTTACCCGCGATTTTATGTGACGTATTTTTCCACCCCAACGAAAAATTCCGCCTTTCGACCCCAACAAAGAGGTGGAATTTCCCGCACCCCATAGCTCTGCACATTTCCCCCGACAAACAAAATTGTAGCTGCTACCGCAGCGCGAGTTTATAAAATGACATTAGCAAAACACGAACACCGCTCAAAGTGCTTTTTTATTGCGTTTTCCAAACGTCAGGCGTCCTGCAGGATTCTCCGGCGCCATTTCCCACCCCTACAGCTGACGTAGGAAAAATGTACCTCCTCTCCAACATTTATCACAGACTTGTCACAAGGGTTTATGCTCGAAACTGTCCCCTTGCTCTCAAATCGTGGACAAAATATTTCACCGTCTAAATATCTGGTAGCTGCATTATCTTCTTCTGGGGAGCTGTTCTGAAAATTCTTCCTCAATACACACTCTTAACATAAACCAGGAATTATTCAGTCACGGATTATAAAAAGCATAATTTATGGAAATACAGTTTATTGTGTGGATTATTATATTGTATTTTCATCCATGAACATAAGCACTAGACAATCAAGATGATCAATCAAATGGGTAGGTTCAAATGATAAGACCAACACGGGTCGTTGTCTCGCGAAATTAAATTTCTGGCTGAAAATAATTACGAAAAAGCAATAAACCGGGCAGGATGAAAAATTATGCCGAATTATTCTTCCGCCCCATTAATTCCGCCGTCCTGTTAAAGGGGCTGACCCGTTCCCTTCAACCCCAAAGGCGTCACACCATCCCCGAATCAATCATCCTTAGGGGTAGTAAAAAAGCGCTTGCGGGGACATTAATTCTCAAACCGCAGGACGAGCACTGTTTATTTCCCCAGTCACAATCCCACCCCCGCCCCCTCGGAGGGGTGAAACGTCAAAGGGCGAAGCCCTTGGGGACCACCTCCGTCCGTCAATTTTGTTTATAAACAAGCAGCGCTCTTCCCAAACTTCGCCGCAACTCACTAAACACAATTAACCTCCGCCTGAGATACGCCTGCCTCGGGTTTTCATGGGGGTTTCTTATCCGAGGGTGTAAATCCAGAAAGTTGAGGTATACTCATCGAATTATAGAAAGTTTCTGCTGGGAGCGTTGAGAGGCGTCCACATTCTCCACTCCCCTTGTAGAAACTGTCATATTGTTTAAACGACGTAAATTTATTTATTCAGCACCCCCTCCGTATAGTACTTCCCACATTTCTACATTTTTACTCATTGCCCAATTTCTTATTGATGTGAACTCTTCGTGAAAACTTCAGCAGTGGGCTTCTATTTAGTTTCCCAGCCGTTCGTACTTTTTATTCGTTTTGTTATCTTTTATTTCTTTGCCTAGTTGCAGGATAACTAACCATTCTAGATTGATACTGCCCTGATTGTTTCCAAAACTTCTAACGATTAATTTGATAGGAGCATATCCTCTGTTTTCTTTCAATTTGACATCATCCTAAGTTTGTGGTTCTACTTCCGCCTGAGCAAATCCAATTTGTTTGCTTATTCGGAAAATCGAATCTTATTGTTTGCGTTCTGCCTTGTGCTGCGTGTAGGTACTTAGTTTCTGTGTTGACTATCCCATTGGAATTCCACCTAGACCTGAAGAATAAGGCACCCCTAGATACTAGTAAGTAAGGTACGTGTCAATTTGACAAACATCATGGAAAACTAACCCCTGCAGGACACTTCCCTGATCGTTATGTTCGCACCCCTCGTTTTCGTTCTCTTCGCTGTGGTGTCTTCCGTTTCTGGATTGGAATGTTATCAAGGCGCTGCCTGCAGAAGTGGCACGCATTGTGACATCTGGAAGAACCGGAAAGGTTTCAAAACACCTTCGCGCGTTGAGCTTAGAAACTGTATGTCTTTCGCTTGTTTGACCGTCAACCTGGAGAGCGCTGTGTTTTACACTTGCTCCTGGACCTCAGTCATAAATTCTTGCGGAAGAGTTCGCAAAGCAACGGTGAACTTCGTAAATTGCAGTTTATGTCTCTTACCACAATGCAACTTACCAACAGAATTCCCACCAGGATCCCATAGAATCTGCTGAAGAAATCGTTATGTACTTTTTTCGCAAATAAATTTCCTTACTGTGTTCAGATCATTTACCATTTGACGTTCTTGTTCATTTGCTCTTCGTCTTCTATGATTCATTTTCAAACTCAGTGATCGTATAATTTTACCACTCAAGACGAATGAGGATTAAAAATGTACAAAAATCTTGTCCCCCCGGTTAAAAATAGAATATGAAGAGAAATGAAATGGATGGTAATCATTACAAACTTGTAGGGGTACCAAATCCATCAAGATGAAGCCGACCTAGGCCCTAGCCCAGCCCCCAACCGCCTCAAACACCTGATAATGACGGCATGACTACCCGCTATGCTCTTCTCTACTTCGTCTACTTGCTGCTCCGAACGAGTTGCGGCGCCAGCGTCGGGTCACCGGCCGTCGCCAACTCCTCATCGTCCAACCAGCACTTTCACGACATCTGCACGCCCAGGATGCTCTCGAAGCCTAGGCCGGCCACCAACTTGAACTTCGACATCTCCTATGATATCAACATAATATTGGACAAGCTGCCCAAGAACACCACCAAATTCTCAGACGTGGCTAAAGACCTCCTCGCCAGGACTCTCCAGGTGGTCGGGGTCTTCCTCTCGTCGGAGAACAGGGCGCCCATTTTGGCGCTCAATTTGCGGGGGAGGCTCAGGGTGTTTTCGAATAGAACTGCGGAAACGGATATTTACTGGAGCGCGTTCGGGAACGCCAGTAACGGCTGGAACCCGCCCTTTAGGGACTGCGCTTTGATGCCTAGACACTGGTTCCATTTGTACGTGGTGAAGTACAGCCATGCAGGCGTTGGGGTGCTCATACCTCTAGTGGTGAACCAGTGCGACACGGACTTGGAGGAATTGCTGGGAGGAGTGGACAAATGCGACAGAGATACCACTTATGTGAGTATTTGCATTCCCTATTTGTGTAGGTACTCTTTCCTTATGTGATATTTAATGCTCTACAGAGCATGCACACACTTTTTATCTGTAAGCAAAGGAATGGCCAGTGGTGCATTGTCTCCGTCGTTGGTCACACCACTTGATCCAACACGTCCTAGGTGGAGGTATTGCTTGGGCACCTTCGCCTTAAGGTAAACTCTGGCGCACAATTTTTAAGGGATCGCACGCAACTCCTTGTTTTGGAACACCCGGAGACGTTTCCGACGCGTGGTCCCGTAAGCCCAAGATCGGCCGTATGCAGGTGAGGAAAAGCAAACGCTTGTTCCCCACCGATAAGGTCGAGTGGGCGTTCAGGAGCGGATATAGCTTGCAGAACTCGGTCGTTGCTTTGAACAGGATGTTGTCCATGTGCTCCCGGAAGTTCAGTGTCCTATGTGGGGTTACCCACCAGATATTTGACCTCGTTCTTCCAAGACAGCCCGGCTCCCACGAGCTCCAATCGTCCCGGCGTGCCTGCGAATGTGACGCCTCGCTGCTGTGCACCCACCTCTGCCAGCCAGACCCCGCGATTCAGCTTTATATACCCACCGCGTTCCCACCACACTCTTGAGAGTAGGAGGGGATGCGCCGTCGCCTAGGCAACGTAGTATGGTATCTGCGCGGTCGCCTACTAACCGGGTCGCATGGAAGTAAACGCGTCCCCTTAGCAACGCCACTCGGTTGCTGTGAAATAGACCGCTCAACAAAGCGTCCTAGAAACGACGTTGGTCGTCAAGTGCTCGTCCCTACTACGCCCTCTTTACACTTTTTTGTTGGACCATATCGTGACTAATCTCACTTCCCGCAGCTGAACGTGACACCTGGAATCTACAAAAGCCAGAAGTAGGGATTTGGCCGGATTTATCCGTTGGCGGTGGCGGGATTTCGTCGCGGACGACCCTCCTCTCTAATCCTCGCATTTATAACGGGGTTGTAGTGTACACACCGTCCGGGAACTATCCGGGGCTACATTAATTAATCCCTTGTAACCCTGGGCGGGAATTAGGTACCTGCGAGATGGGATGACCACTTACGGAAGTTGAGGTAACCGCTCGGAGAGCCATCAAAATTCAAGGGAGCAAGTGTGAAACGGTCGTTAAATAATTCGGGGTTTTCTCCTTCAGAGTGGACACTCCGTGGTTATGTTGTAACTTTGATCATATGGTTGGCGTGCCTCCTGTTTGGTCTCTTCTCTACTCTTTGTTTGGGTCCGCGACGTATGTTCAATGTTTGACACCCGCCCAATGAATAAAAATCGCTCGTCCTCGCGAGCCCAATCGAATTAGGGAGACAACACTTGTTGTGTATCCAAGAGAGGCGTTTGAATCGATATTCGGCATCGTTAGCGGCGAAGACGGGTCCCGCCACGAGACCAATTTGCATGATTATACCACAGGCTCGATTCCCATGCAGATAAGCCGTAACGATCATCTACTCCTGCGGGAGATGCTGGGGAGAGTGGCAAAAAAATCCAGGGAAGAGGGGAAGAATGACAATCTTCGCATTCCGATCCGGAGCGTGTATTTCAACTTGTTTGTGCTTGGGAGGGAGAAAGAGATATGGGGGGATCGAGAAATCAATCATGGTGTCGTTCGGGCTCTAGTTTCGCCCGTTCAACTCCTGGTTCCCGGTTAGTAATAAATTTGTATTTATTTACGTACATTAGGTTCACTTCCGTGTTTCGGAGGTCTGCTTTTACTTGGCTGTTCTCCCATATTCAGCATCTATCTATCCACCTTCTTTCCTTATTCCCCAACTACATCTAAGTTGGAAACAAAGAGCTGAATACCAAACTCACTTACCAGCTGACTATGTTTTTTGTGCCATTAATTTCGTTTGACGCAGACGTGCATATTTTCTTTGGACCGTTTCCTCCCTCTATTTCCTCTTTTGATCAAACTTCCCGGCATCATCCTATTAGCCAACCCCCGTTATGATAATATTCCTCCGGTTCAGGGAAACGCGACTCGCCGCCTCTGTTTTCGAGTGGCTGTCCCCCCACACCCTTGCACCCTCCAAACGACATTGTTTAATCGCTCTCGCCACTCTTCATTAATCTTCTGGTTGGTCGTTATTCTGTTTAATTGGGAAAGTTTTCGCGAGGGCGCCACTCGTATTTGGCTGTTTTATTCATCCGGAGTCCCGCACCACTAAATAATAATCCCGTAGCGTTTCCTGTGTTGCGAGGATGATGTCAATTCAAAGACTGAGCAGACGGTCTTTGTACGAACTGCTCAGTGCACGATAAATCAGACGGTTGAAATCCAGATAGTATCTAATCATCGAATAGAAATCCGCTATTTCCTCACCATTTTCTCCCCAACCCTCCCGAAATCTTAATCTCTCCATCTGGCTCTCCCTTATACGTCGTCATGTATGTCGTTGGCTAGGTTCCAGCTCCACTTTGGCAACACCCCGTCAACGAATTCCGCTATTCACTATACAACTACATCATACCCACTACGTAAAATAATTAAAATTTTATTGGATTTACATTGGCCAATGTTTTAGCTAGACTAGTCACGTAACGTAACTTCTGTGACACGAGCTACCTGCAAATTACAGCAGAGACCATTTTCAATCTATGTGGGTTATTTCTCCATATTTTTGCACTCTCCCATTTTTGGATTACAGTGCGTCCCCCAATACGAATATGGAGACCGGAGAGGCGGCTACCGCTGCTTGTGTCGCCGGGGCTTCTTCTATCCTGGAGCCAACTTCACCTGGTTGGGATTCTCCGGAGACGACATGGAGCACGGAAGTCTTGAACCGAATAGGTGAGCCATGCCCTTATTTCAGCGCAGAACAACCCCGTGTATGCCATTACGTTATTTGGTGGTAGTAGCTTGGTGGCGTCTCTTCGTCCCCGGAGATTCGCTCTGCGAGCGTCATCATTGATTCAAAGCTCGTGTTGCCGATTCCACTAATGGATGTATCCAGCCAGCGCTGCGGGTCGTTCCGATTGAAATTTAAACGGCTAATCCGCCCGATCCCGTATGAGGCCCCATAAACAGAGGAACGAGGGATATCCCCCACCATGCACAAACCCCCACGAGCTTGGGGGAAGGGGGGCACCCCAAAAACGGCGGTATTCCCATTTCGCGTATGCAGAGGTAATGTCCATTAGCTCGGGGATTGTCCAATACGTTTGGGGATTGCCCTGTAAATTGGGGGAGTTGTCCCATTGGTTTGAGGATTACCCCGTAAGTTGGGATGTTCTACCATTGAGAATGGTTGTCAGAGCCATTTGGCTGTTAGTTCCGATGCAACGTTGGGGGTATTAGTACTTCACTATAGGTTGGGTATTCGTCAAAAGTTGGAGTATTATGTCATAAGTTGGGGTATTATGCCATAAGCTGAGGTATAATGCTACATGTTTGAGTATTATGCCATAAATTTTATTCAATATACTAAAACTATAAGTTTTAGTATCATGCCATAAGTTTGACTACTACACAATAAGTTTGAATACTACGCCATTAATGCAGGTACCGTCCTTTCAGTTTGGGTGTTATTCCATAATAGATTGAAAGCTATCCTACAAATTGTGGTATTACCCATTAAATGGCTTTTTACCACATAAATTGGTGATACATGCTATAAATTCAGGATTATATCATAAGTTGAGAGATTACCCCACACGCCGGCTGATCTGTTCATAAGCTGAGGAATCCATCCACAAGCTGGGTAATCCCCATATATGCTAGGGAATTCCATCATAGGTTGCGGAATTCCCCTACAAACCGAGTGATTCCCTAATACGTTGGCGAATTCCTTCATAGGGGACGGAATTCCCCTATGCGTTGAGGAAAACCTCTGTTATGAACTTAGTGGGATTATTGCGGATTTACGTGTTTAAGCTGATAGGCAACACAGAGAGGGGCGAATTAGCTACATATCAAGGAGCAATCTAAACATTTTGTTGAGAAAATATTAGTTACTTTATACACCATATTCCATTGCTGTGCAAAGCGTCCTGCTTTCAACACAATACATGATTCTTGTGCAAAGCGTACTGTTTTCAACACAATATTCCACACAGCACAATATTCGACTCTTATGCAAAGCGCCCTCCTTTCAACACGATATTTGATTCTTGTGCAAAGCGTCCTGCTTTCCACACGATATTTGTCCCTCTGTTGCAAACACTCCACACAACAATACACGACTGTCTCACTAAACAAGCGTAGGTTATTGGGCGAGCTCAATGCCTTAATTAAATGATTTCCCACAGTTCAAAATAACCCACAGTCCGCAGAAAAATCGCCTCTGGAACGCGTGGAGTCACCAAGGGGAGAGAAAACTGTGTATTGGGTGACGATAGACACGGGGTTGGGGGTTGTGTGAACATGGATACGGTGTAGGACGTTTATTGACGATTGGGATGAGGTGAGGAGTTGTGCTATGATGGCAACAGGATAGGACGGTGGGTTTTGGGTGGTAGTGGTGGGTGGTGGTAGTGAAGGTGGTGTAAGTGAGAACGACGATGGATTGTGGGTGGTTGTGCTGTGGGGAGGCGAGGGAAATTGGCCAGTGCTGGCGGTAGGATTAGAGGGATGCAACGGACGTCCAATGGGGATGGAAAACAGGAAGTGACGTGGAATGGGATCCAGGGCTGCCGAAATTGATGGACTTTGCGTCGTAATTCCCTCATTTTTCCTGTTTGTTGTTGAGATGATGAATGGATCGGGCTGGGAACAATGGATTTTTGCCGGACGGGGCTAATTTAAACGGGCATCAATAATGGTATAGGGGCAGGCCGGCGGACAGGGCGTTATAAATTAAAAGCGAGTTACCCTTGATCTGTCCTGGGAAGTTCTTATTGAATCCTTGCGCTACTATTTAACTTGGGGGGCAAATTGCTTCGGCTCCGCTCCTAGGAACTTTAATAGCCGCGATTACTTCTCCCTGTTCATTATTGAGAGCCCCTTTTTTATGAGGCGATGGAGTAAAGACAAAAATAGAAGACGGCATCGAGCGGGGAATAAAAGTACACAGATTTCATTCGCGACTTTTAATTGGAATTTTCCCTCGAGAATTCAATTTCAAGCTCAGAGGAACGCCAGCAATTTCGTTCCGCCTTAAATTTTAATCCCCCTGAGATGTCTCCACCATGATGGGATGGACGGGGGAGTGGGAGGGACGCTCTCTTTGTAAAAAATGGAATTATTAATGGCTGTATTAGATGCAGGTCCTTTCGTGACGTTTCAAGGGAAACGTCCAACCCTTTTCAACGGCCCACGTCCCTGAAAGGGCAGATTTGAATTAGCCTCCCCCTTCAGAATTACAATGCCATCAAAATGTGGAGGACCCTGTGAAAATGCTTTAAAAACCACCTTAGCTGATTCCACATGGAGCTCGGGGCTTCCAAGCCCAACTTAATTAATTCAAGTCGTGTTTAATATCATTTCACGGATTTCCTTACATTTATAACACTTTAAGCTTACTTGAAATTACCACTTCAATAAAAAAAATAAAATGAAATAACAAAGAACAGCGTTGCTCTCTGAACTACCTCTAAAGCCTCAAGACTCAAAGGCTTCCAAATTTGAGTTGACACCAACTTTAATCCAACTTTACGGCCCCAACTCGAAGCTCAGGCTCGGGGAATATTTTTAAACTCAGAAGTTGGGCGTAATGTACACCCTAAGGACCGAGCAATCGATCGATGGATTCTGCACACGCCTCTGCTTCCACGCAAGTCATAATTTTTCTTGATGGCTCACCGCACTCCTTTAATTGGGGATATAATTGCGTCGCGACGTCCGCTTCACGACATCCTCTTTACGGCGCTAATTGTTTTCCGCCCTTGGAGAGCAGAAATACATAGAAACTGAATGTCAAAGGTGCAGCATTCTATTTTTATGGGCAATTTTCCCGCTGGCGCTGAAAGAAGCTAGAGCTTGCAATTATTCTATTAAGTGCAGCCGTACAGCTTTTCATCTTCCGGGAACAGCATGTTTTTTATTATTTTTTATTTTATTTCATTTGTTTCCTTTTGAGTTTAAAATTATATAATTTCTTTAAATAAATCCCGGAATATCCCTTGCGCGTTCATCGTCGTATTTAATAAAAATTGTCGCCTCCCGGGTTTCCCGTACTCATTTGTTTTTCGAAACCACAAAACGTATGGGAAATTCGACCTAAAAGTGTCACCCCCTAATAACGAACGGCTCAGGGTGGTGGAGGAGTCAATCGCATCAGTCGGTCCTTTTCCTCGCTGACAAAAGGGCCTCGGGGGCTGAAGAATTCCCAAAACCGAAAGCGAAGGGATCGCAACGAAACCCGAGACTACAAAACGTCGGAGGCTGAATTATTCATCGCCCCGGGCCCTTCGCCACCTTTTGGTCCTTCGAGCCCAGTATACAACAGAAAGTTGGCGGCGATATCGCCCCGAAAGGCTGGGCAGGGGGAGGGGGTGGATTGCGGCCCGAATAAAGGACACGTTCGTCCTGATCCTGTTGATTGTTTGGAATTGGAAAATCGTTTCCAGAGTTCCCCACTGACGAATTTTCGTAGAGCATTTTTCTACTGCATTTCAAAACGTTTACAGTGGCGTTTCTTAAGTGTAGTTTCTTCTCACAAGAAATGGTATAACCATTGATTATACATGGTTATTATACATAAATTATACATGGTAATGTTATGGAATATATACATAGCAATTACATACCAGATACATTTTTGGAAAACTTTGAAATCCATCACGTAAAAGCAGAAATGTACCCTGGATGCAGAGAGTGATCACTTACAAAAAGCTTTTTATGAGAAACTCCTGTTTGTTAAAGGGGAGCCGGTGTGCAATGAGGGATAGGGCCAAAAAAAGGTTGTCGCTGCGCCTCTGAGCATCGCATCGCCAATTAAAAAGATGCAAGCACAATCGAGGCGTCACGTATTAAGTGTAAAAGGGCAGCCCTTCTTCGCCCCGAGTGCGGAGACGGGGCACAAAGGAGGCCGTGCTCTCGACGTTGGCGCGTAGAGGGCGCCCCGAGCCGCCCCCTGGCGCCGCCCTAGTAAATTATTCAGAGCGTGGGCCCCGTATCCTGCGAAAGGACAACGGGACGTATTCGTGCGAGAAGAAAGGGACAATAGCAAAGGGCCTAAACGGCGTCGCTGTGCTTGTAACGTTTCCAATTAAGGTCTCACAATGGGGACACGGTGAAAAAAGGGCTGAGACGTTAGTACTAAATTTAACTGTAATCGTGTCCATTATATCAGGTCATGATAATAACCATTATTTTTTAAATTTACTTCCTTTGTCCGAAAATGTGGTATAGGTACATTTAAATATGGTATAGGTACATTTAAATATGGTAGAGGTACATTTCTATACAAAACTACCGTTATTATGCGTACAATAACTTGGGAAATGTAATCAAATCCATTATGATGCTCTTCAAAATGGTTTTTTAGAAGATGAAAATATTCGTCATGTATGTAACACCCCAAAAATGATAGAATCATTTAAATGGGAGTCGTTGAATTCAGAGTTTTCCCACTCAATGTGAAAAATACGAAATCCATTACGAAAAGCTTAAAGGAGGAAAGCAAACACAACCTTGTGTGCTCAAAAGTGGGACAAACAGCTACCAACCGAAGCATTTTCCGGAAGTTCTATTCAGGCGGACCGAAGCTCGTTTGATTCCTCGCACGTACCGTTTCCCATGTTTTTCTTATCAATTTGAATAATGTAACGGGGATGGCGGAATTCACCGCGAAATGTCTGAACGACAGGTACGGAAAAGAGCGACAAGGACAGAGGGAAATCTGTATGAGAGGCACTGGATTCATAAATGATGAGGCCTATATTTCTCATGAGCTAGAACTACTGCACAGAGAGATAGCGTCCAATAGAAAATTTATCTAGGGGGAAACAAAAACCAACGCAATGGAAATGAGTTATGTAATATTAAAACTTCATTTTGAAGAATATAAAATCTTAGTTTTGAAAAGTTTGATAATGCATATATGCATTATTAAACTTTTCAAAATTAATCTTTCACCTATAGATAATACGAATAGGTAATGTGTCATGAATTAAAAAATGCACCCAAGTGAAACACTACGTAAACGCCATGAATTTCGTAAAGAAAACTCTTATAGACAAGATGAAAACTTGCAGTGGTTATAGGTATATCAAACATTAAATTCCAGTCAGATGTATTCCAAGTGGAAATAAATACCACATAATCTGTGTAAATACGAATCAGTACAATAGAAATCGAATGAATGCCAGACTGACGAATGGGATTTCCAATACAACGCATAACAAATGGAGCGAAGGGAAAAAGCTAAATCTCCAAAAGAGAAGAAAAGGAGGAGCAAGACGACCACTATTCGGTCGATCTAGGTCGCATTCCATTTTTCTCATTTCCACGTTTTTCCAAACCTTAATCTCGTATAAAAAGGGCGCCTCGACTCCACCAAGGAATGTCCGATCATCCTTAAGGATTTTCCAGGCTCCTCTTCCCTATTTCCTCCGACAGCGTCCGATGCACTGGACTGGACGAGTCGAGCAGTTTCAATTTCCTTAATGTTTTTCCCTTCTGGCGCCGTTTTCCTCCCCAACCCTCCGCCACTGCGTCAACGTCTACATCCACCCTCGCCCTACAATTGTATCCTTAAGGTTCACGTTCGGCCTCACCCTCCACTCGCGCCATCATTATCCACCCAAACCTTCACCACGCGTTCCTACCCTCCACCCTTTACTTTCACATCGTTCATCACTCTTACTTTACTTTGCATTCCTCATCTTCACCCTTCACTTCTATACCATCCTTCACTCTTACCCTCACCCTCCTCTCCCCCTCTCATCTTCATCCCCTCTGCACTCCAAACCCCATTCAAACAAAAAATCACCCAATACAACTCCCACCCATTACCCTGTCCTCCACCCACCATCTCAACCCTCAGCCACCACATTCGGCCTTCAACCCCACTCCCCACACTTTATCCCATTAGGGTTGGGAGGTTGCACTTAAGGGACGAGATAATGAAAATGGGCGACAACCCCGCGCTATATTTTCCGTCCATGCATTTTATTTTCTGCATCGGAAACATTGTGGCACGTTCATCCAATGTACATATAAAGTATCTACTTTGAATATGAAACGCATCCTCGGACTGCCCCACTTCCCGTCGTGCGTTCCGTACCAATCGTAATATTGCCCCCTCCTTATACTGATCGTCCCCTTGAAACACCCTCGATTTGCCAAACCGGGCAAACAAAATCCTTCACCAGGACTTCAGCAACGGTAACCGCTTCCTGGTTGGGTCTAGCATAATCTAGCATTGCTTCATAGGGGCAAAGTCTTGCTGAAATATCGAACCAGATAGCCCATCGTTCAGTTGCTCGAAGTCAAAGTTTGGAACATACTTATTTCTACCACGTACATATCTCTGTACGTGAGTTTGTCAGTGTATAAGTGAGTCTTTGTGTACATAAATATCGGCTTTTCACGTGATTAAATACAACCATGCGTCCCGGGTCCCGGTCATAATAAAGCTATAAAGCGCACACTGAAAGGCTTCCACCCTCAGTGCCGTCTAGGGGATGCTTTAATTAAAACGCCGGCATCCCTTTGACCGCAGGTGTATGGTTTGTCCGTCCCAGTGCGACGTGTGCGAGGCTGGGGGAATCTGCCTCGCCAAAAGGGACTTGTACTTGAAGACGATTATCCTGGGACTGCACGTGGCGTGCATGGGCATCACCGTGGTCATCGCCCTGGTCGTCTTCAAGCAGCGGAAGTGCAAAGCCATAGCTTCCGGAATGTGGACAATCTTGGAGACCATCCTCTTCGGATTGTTTTTACTCTACTCAACCGTAAGTCTCAACGGCTTCATTGTCCTCATGAGAAAACCCACTGAAAATGAATTAAAAAAACTATTATTGTTCGATTTAATAATAAAGTCCTTTGGTTTCCACACTTATTTTACGCTCATATTGTGCATCTTGAAATTCTGCATCGAACGTAAAAAACTGCACCTCAATTCGACAAATAATAAAGGAGATATCCAATGAGGAAAGTTTGAAGAAATTTGAAGAAACAGAGGATATGTCCCGAACCATTAGTGATATCAACGTAGCGTTTTCACTAATCGGTTCCAATTGGTATTGCGTCCAATCCCCAAGCGTTTTTAATTCCAGGTTGTCGTGCGATTTTTCGAACCCTCAATCCTCCAATGCCTCTTGGAACCCTGGGCTCGGGAGCTAGGCTTCATTATTTGCTACGGAGCAATAGTCCTCAAGCTCTACAGGCATCTGATTGAATTCAGGACCAGGAAGGCTCACCGTTGGGTGGTCAAGGACACGGACCTCCTCAAGTACCTCTTCATAATGACCCTCTCCGTTCTGGCCTACATGGCAGCGTACACGTCCATAAATTTGAATTTCATGCAGGAGAACTACACTCTCCTCTATAAGGGCGCCACGACTGAAGGGGTGCACTACGAAGCCTGCAAACCCTTATGGTGGGATTACGTGACGGAAGTCGGTGAGATAACCATCCTGATTTTCGGGATACACTTGAGTTACGCCAGCAGGAACGCCCGGACGCAGTTCCACGTGAGTTCAATACCAATAGCTTCGTATCGCAAATTACTCCTCACAGGGCTGTCAAAGGGTCTGGGGGTGGATCGGAGGAGGCGAGGAGAGATGATTAATTAAGCAAGCCAGCACCCGCGTCGCTGCCCTCTCCTCAATAATTGGGGCGTCTTTGTTATTGTTACACTTCGACTTCACCCCCCATCCCCCTCCCCTCTTTCAGCCCCTTTCCTCTTATTCTTCGGTATTACCCTTCCATTCCAATTTTTCTCTTCCCCCTACAAACTGCCGCATGCCTCTCTTACCCTTTCTTACTCTTCCAATCGTTCGCCTTTCCTTCCACCATAATAAGATATACCCACCTACAATCTACCCTTCCACTGTAAACCCCGTCATTTCTTCCCACAATCGTTCAACTCTCCTAGTTTGCATCGCATTCCCCCCTTTCTCCCCAACTTCACCAATTATCCCTCATTACATCGCCTCCTCAGCTCCACTTTTTCACCAGTCCAACCCCACCGCCCACAACCCCACGTCGCCCCTCATTCAGTAAACTCTCATTCATCTGTACCCCATTCTCAGACCCCAAGAAGCAATTGAACCACCCCCTTTATTGTGGCACAACGAGGCGAAACCTATTGAAGTAGTCGAGAGGCAAGATCGTGTTCTGTGTCAGCGGTTTTGGGGTAGCATCCCCCTGACCCCTACACCTCCGGCAAATCCACCAACCTGCACAGCTGGGCGGGGAGGATTGCCGTCGCAGCGGATTCTCAAGTGGATGTCTCAATACACATTAATCGACAATACAATCCTTCATCCTTTGTGCTCCGCCCTTGATTAAGTCCATTGTTTATTGAATCCACAACGTCGGTGATGTTGGCCATTCCTGTCAGAATTTCCCTCCCAACGGCGAAAACCGCATTCGAAAATCTTCAAAACTAAGGGAATAATCGCGTGAAGAAAATTCGAAGAAAAAAGAAGAAACCTCGAATATCTCCCTTAAAAACGAAGTTATCCTAATGGGATTTTCGCTAGGGTGTTTTCAATGGTATTGCGCTTACGCCTATGAATTTCGTTTTTGAACTTGCACTTCAACCACAGCGACCCTAAAATTTTGTGCAGGAGAGGAATTTCCTTTGCGGGGCGATAAGCGTGGAGCTGGCCGTCAGCACTCTCTTCTACGTGATCCGCGTCGTCATACTTCCAGGACTGCATCCCGATCTGGTGCTCATAGCCTACTCAGTCCGGACTCAGCTAACCGCCACCATAACCCTCCTGCTGGTATTCGTCCCCAAATTCTACTACCAGCAGAAGCAAGTGAGGTCCCTGGCTCAGGAGTACTCCTGCAGGCTCCCTGTAGACGCTTTTAAGGTGAGCCGCAAACTATTCACTAAACAGTAAACACCCCTCGCTGTAACATTGATGAATGCTCGGCAGGCGCAACGTTTAACCCCCTCCTCCCCACCGGCGCCCCGGGGTTAACTGAGGGAGGAGTTATCTAAGTTAGAGTGGTTGAATCGATAAGGGCCCCGGGAGTGTATACAATTGGCTTTCCGCGTCCTTGCTCTAGCGGCCCCGGTCCGAGCTCCTATTTGCCGTTGTTTCATTAGGGTCAGTGCAAATATTGACTGGGAAGAGGAGGTCCTTCAGCACGACGTCGGAAATTGAGGGATAGAGCCCTTCTAGGCGGGTTTACGGTCGGAACGGCGAAAACCGCATCCGGATACCTCAAATAATAAGGGAGATCCAGCGTGAAGAAGATTTGAAGAAATTAGAAGAAACGTTCGATATCTCGAATGGAAATAATCCGATTTGAATGCGGTTTGAACCATCCGGTGCTGAATCTCGGAACAGGCAATTTACTGTGAAGAGACTCAGGAAATCGTTCGGTAATCCACCCTTAAAAAACACCGCATCCTCCACCTCCAGAACTAAATTTTCGTTCGAAACACCGAGGAGACGCTCCTCGCAAATTCATGAGTCCGGAATTATGAAACCCATCCTTGTCCCCCCATCATTTATACTTCCGGGGAGCAGCAACCCCTGAAGGAAATCCCCACCGGATAATCCCCCAAGCCAACCCCCGAGCGGCGATATTAAATTTTCCAAGGGATTCTCTGGAGTCGGCCGGAAGGACGCGCCGTTTTGCATTTTATCGCGTCACGAAGAAGTATATCGTTACTGCACCTTATCTTCATCATATTGGAGACAGGAAGCGTAGTGGGTGGGGGTCCGGCGGTGGGGTAGCGTGGGACGCGACCCCCATCACTCGGGAAATATGAAATTTCAATTCGAGTGCTCCGAGTCAGCGTTTTCGGTCGTCGATTCGCCGGGATTTATCCGGACGAGGGTGGAAAGGAAACCGGGAATTTCCGGGGGGCGGTTTCGCGAATTAGAGCGGCTGATTCGTCGTGAATCCCGCTACGAATTACTCGCTAGTTGACTCGCGAACGAACTGCGAAAAGTCCCGTCCGGAAAGTGACGTACTTCCGGAGTTATTGGCAGTTTCTTCTTTCTGGTCGCCATTTTAAAAGAAGAAACCTCATATATTTTGGGAACGCGTTGACGGTTTCAATCGCGGTTTTCACCAAATTCCAATCCGGGTTATCCCCAATAAACCTTGGTGGTTTACAAACGTTCTTATGAACGTGTTGACTAGAGAATTTCAAAAATAGTATTTATTGTTGCATACTCTTCAAATCGATGTTTTAAAAGAACATATGGTTTATGAGTGGCGTCACCCTTGCAGGACGTCAATGCGCACGGACCTCTAGCCAGCAACAATAGTGACATAGAAGTTGGCGAAGTAACTCTGGCCGATATGAGTCCTGATGACATAAGAGCCGAATTGAAACGTCTCTACATGCAGCTGGAGATCTTCAAAAACAAAACGATTTGCAGGGACAACCCGCACATCTCAAAACGGAGAGGAGGAAGAAAAGCGCAACATCGCCGATTCAGCTTACAGGTTGGTCCTCCCAATCTTCTTCCCTTCGGTCAATTGGCCAGGGCTTAGTTACGCGATTTAGTTTAGGTTCTAGGTTAGAGGCGAGAACGCGTTGAAGAACCATCGCCCATTTCTCCATTTTACATTTTCTTTCAAATTGGAATTTAATGTGAGACCATTTGCTTTACGATATCATTTTGCATGGCACACAAAGAAAAAGGGAAGCAGGGAGAGGGTAAGTGTACCGCTTGATTTGGGACGAAACCCTTAGATCTTGTACTTTCTTGGCTTTCTTCTTTTGTGTGTTCCTTCGTGCCGTAAGTAGATTCTCCACTTTTTTCTCACTTTTGCGTTCTCACTTTCTCCATAGTTGTCCACGTTTAGTCACTTTTAGCCGTCCATCTCCACAAAATTCACCACTAATAGCGACGCAATTTCTATGAGGTAGATCCTAATGTCTATGAGGTAGAACTTACTATCTACAAGGTAGATCCTAATGTTTATGAGATAGATCCTAATTTCTATGCATTTGACCCTAACTTCTACATGTGATAGACCCTAATAATAAGATAGACCCTAACGTTCCATTAAACAGGATCTAATTATTGTAATTAGATTCTAAACTCTATGAAATGGAATCATATTTGATGCAATTGGATTGATGTTCATTTATCTTGAATTTACATAGTAAATTCTAAGTTTCAATCAAACTCTTCTAATTTTCGAATTTTATCAACTGAATCGAAATTTACCAAATAAATCGACTTCCCTGATTTTCATTTTTTCAATCAATAGAATAACCATCATTCAAATAGGACCGTATCTTTATCATAGGTGTCAATATGAGATGAATCCCATTCTTGTACATAGACCCCAATCTCTCAGAAACATTCCAATTCTTCAGATAGATTCTAATTTCTATGGAACCCCCTAGTAGTAAATGTCTTCCAAAGAGTGTTTCGTCGAATGCAATTTCATCAGACGTCCCATTTGAAGATTCCGCTGTGTATTCCAGAATTTATATGGGAAACACCGAGACCGCAAGCACCATCAAGAAGAAACCACGGAAGCCGAGCCGTCCAGGACGCCGGAGGACTCAGTCTGCAGTAACGAAGGTCCCAGTGCCATCTACAATGACTTACCGTCTACAGCGGGCGACCACAAATGAAGAAAGTCGCGAAGAAACACCTGTAAATAGATCTTTTTGGATTCAAACCAATTGGAATTCTAGCTTCGTTCGGCAAGGGACCAACTTAGCCCCGTAACATTTCCCTTTGTTTTCCGAAGATATGGTCGAAGGAAACCATTTAGACCGCACGTCTAGTCCCCGAGCATAAAGTATAAAGTCGATGGTTGTTATATCGAAATAATTCTCTTCAGATATTAAGGCCGCTTCTCACCAGGACAACACCCGGTACGTACCGGGTGATCTATTTTCTCGTCCGTTTGGAGAAATGGCCGTTTAGCTTAAATTGATAGGATACCTGTACATATTAATCAGGGAAAGGTTGAGCTAATCAAATGTATAAATAAGTACTTAATTGACAGAACTGTTGAAGGTTAGAATTTTTTGGTTAATAAAATTTTACATTCGAAGGGCTAGAATTATTCTCCTTGACTTAACGAGTCCAACGGCGCAAGCCGCTTGTCAATAACTTCAAAACTAAGAGAGTTACAGCGCGAAGAAAATTAAGGGAAATTGAAGAAATCTGTGATATCTTATAAATGCGTTAAGATGGAAGAATGCGGATTGCTTTGTTGTATTCCCTTGAGTCTTGTGGAGGTTCCTCCTTATGACTGAATGGGCCAGTGGGGATTTAGACAGAGGAATCTTCGATTAAAGAAGTTAACCTGAATTTATTCCATTAATAAATTAGTGATTAAATTACAAATATGCGGCATTGCGTACTATACACGGTGTTCGCTTTTCATGGGATGCAACCCAATTAATTTCTGAACACCTAGTATATGCCCGTTGAGGATACGCAATAGTATAAGTCGATGGGTTTCTCATATCTTCAAACGTGGATTTGAGAAGGAATACTGTTAGCGCTGGAGCATTCGCTTTCTGAGCCGATTTGCGCTCTGAAAGAAAGGTCGGAGTAATCGGAAGCTATGGATATGTTGTCCAATGAATTATTGGCGAGTCTTTTAATGTTCCATTTAGTAGCCGCTGCCACCAATAAACAAACGGCGACTACTGAAGACACGGCTACTATTATGATTGGTAGGGGGTTTCCTGTGGTGATGGATTCCGAGGTTGGGTACTCTTCTTCTTTTACTGTTTGGGTTAAAGTAAAGTTACTCATAGGGCTAAGATAAAGATGGTAACTGTGTATTCAGATATTATTATATAAATTTATTATGGAATTATTATAAATATATTGAAATAGAGGAAGAGTATGTGAAGAAAACTGACCTAAAGCTTCTGGTTTAACCAGGAGTCTCCCAGCCCTTAATTTCCGGGACCTTCTGGAGCTTTCTGGGTCCTCATGAGTAATGGAAGCTTGCCCATGAGCATGGGTGGGCAGGTTGATTCCAGCCCTGACTGTCAAAGTCTCAGGCTGATAAGTGCACAACACCAGGAATCTCCTCGTGCTGTGCGTCAAAATTGGTAAGTTCTCTTGCACCAAAACAAAAGTGGCGACGGTGGTATCGTTGACTTGACTGCCGCATTCGGTGTGATTAATCCTGAGGATGTATAGATCTCTAGGACTCTTGGGGTCACCGTCGATTGTGCACCTTTCGCCATCTGAGGCCTCAACGGCGATGCGTCCGCCGAAATACGGACCTGTGGCGACTTCTATTTCGCTGGCGTCTGGTAGGCATTGGGTGGCTTTGGCGGAAACTAAACGAATGAAATGAATGAGAGTAAATGAGGTTGAACAGGTGAAAATTTAGAGTGGAATGACGAAAACCGCATCGCGATTGCTCTTTTAATAAGGGAGATATGGCGTGAAGAATGTTTGAAGAAAATGGAAGAAATGCGGGATATCTTCTCAAGCGTTGGTCGTAGATAAATGGGGGTTTCACTGTTATTTCCGTAGAAATTTTAGCTTGATTCCCAACTTACTACTTGACACTTTAAGTGCAGATTTTGTTTTTTGTAAGGTGCTTAGTACAATGCAAGGATAAGGTGCAGGAATGTTCCTATTTCCCATGGATTAGCAAAAGGACTTTGTTTGATTAATGCTCTTCGACAAAGGAGCTTCGAAAAACATCCAACCTGGGAATCTCTCTTAATCCCAGCGCTACATCACCAACAACAGCACCGTTATGTTGCGAGGCACGAGGTAAAGGCCCATCCACGACGTAATTACCCGTTCCATTATGATTTAATCAGTGTCACTTTTTCATTAGCTCGTTACGTTCCCATCGCATCCGACCGTAATAACACATTGCCCGGACCATTTATTAAGTCCATACACACGCAGGCTCCAGGAATCCTCTTTGATGCTCGGGCCTTTGAGAGGCTTTTTTTTGTCACCGCTTTGTGTCAGTAGGTTGCGGAGGAGCAGTGTAGCGGAGCGGATTTGTTGTTGAAGAAAGATCGGCTGATTGAAAAATAAATCGATCTCTAGACCTCGTTTCGTTCGTTTTTGGAGTTCGTATTCATTTACCGGATGAAAAAAACGTGGATTATGTATAATAATTTTTGGTGAAGAGGGCGTGAAATGTGGTTGGTGGTAGGGTGAGGTTAGGGGGTGAAGGTTGTTGATAGGTATTTATATCCGCGAATTAATTTCGATTGAAATGGTGAAAACCGGAATTCGCTATGTTGCCTAGTTCGGGAGATATTTGAGGTTTCTTCTTTTGATGCGCCATTAGGCGAAAGAAGCAATTAGTGATATCTCTGGAGTGGCTGAAGTTATTGAGATGCGAATTTCACTGGTTTGTTGCACGTAAAGTGGGGTTGGATTTAGAGTGGGTAAGGAATACCAACATTGACTCTAACGACCCTCAGAGGGAATTAAAATATTACGAGTGATTTAAAACTTAACTACTTTATGTTGTAAGTAATTTCTAAGAAACTTACATCCTTTAGTTGGGATGACAATCAAGTTTTGGTTTCCACTCTTTCCTTGAGCTCTGTCTTCCCTAGCCCTTTCTTCCTTATCGGGTTTAACTTCGAAGGAATAGGTGGTCGCCATTCGTAAGCCTGCTACGTCTGCGATGTAAGAGGTGCCGGATGACTGTTCTTCCGAAGGTATATCGTTGGTTTCGGGTCCCATGACAGCCTGGGTCCTGCATCTCTGAGGTCCCCAAGTTTGGAGCTCGCAATAGTGGACTTGGTATCCCCCATTTGGGGAATGAGGCATAGAGTCGGCTTCCCAGTGGAGCCTAACGCTCCTGTAGTCAGGCTCGCCCATTAGATTTTTCACTGAAAAGAATTGGCGGGTCTAATGATGGTATGATTTGGTTTTCACATATTACTTTGATACGTCACTAATTTTAAAAAATTTTAAATTTATATTATATATTATTTATAATATATTAATTTATATTATATAAAATGTTTTGAACGCGATTGGGAGTTTGTGTCAGCTGCAGGAAACGATTAAGAGGTCAACAGACCTGCGAGCTCGAAATTCGCCAATGAATATGCAAGATGTGCATTCTTGGCCATCCGAAGCGTCCAGCGAAAGTCATTGAACGACCAAACGGGCGTCTTAAATGGTACGTTGGCCCCGGAGGCCCGCGATCCGTTGTCTCCTGGCTTCACTGTTGGGAAGGAAGGACGAAGAGATACGCCGATGGAATCGCGAAGAGGGGAGGGAGATGGGAAGTAGGAACAATGCTTTGTGGTTCAGAGGCACATCGACCATTCGCTTTTTTCTCTAATTAAGAGGCAATTGTGATGGCGCTTCCGCTTCTTCCTCTTCCCAGTGGTCTTCGGGATCAGGCCCGTTTTAATTGGATGCAATTAGTTTTCGAGAGAGGTCGCGGACTTCACTGTGGCTCTTTGGGTTTAACAGAATGTTAATTGGCTCTTTGTGGCCCAATTATAGCGCGGTTGCTTCAGTTTGTTTTCGGTTTTATTTGCTCGTTTATGATTGTTAAGGGCTCCGTCCAATTGTACGTTCCGTCGACGATACAAGAGAGTGGGAGTGAGTTTGGGTTGCATCACGGACTATAGTGCTTGCATTACCCCACATTTAAAAAGTGTATAGTTTGATAAAATTTTATTTTGAGGTTTTACGAATCAAGGGTAAAGCATATAATCCAACTATATTCGTTTTGTTTGTGACATTCGCACAAAATAACAGGCCAAAATTGTTAAACACCGTAAGTACTGAAGTACAGTTTTCACTCTCTAGAGCAATTATTTTAATGCCTCCGTGAATCTTCATGTTTTAATAATAGAAGTGTGCACGGTATGAGGGTTGGGATAATTTTCGAGAAACATTTAAGTGTTTTTTCTCCTAAAATTTATTTACATTTATGTACCATGGCTTGTTTTCCCGTTGGTTGGCCGGATGCAAAACGACAGCAGGCATGCGTGAGCCAGTTATTTAACGCTTACAGGACGAACCAGCGCACCGAAGGAAAAATACGGAGATGATACAGTTATGCTGTACGCCGGAGGAGAGTCTTTTGTTCTGAAGAAAGCTTTCTTCTGTTTGAATAAGAGCTACAAGCACGCACGACCCAAAACGGTTTGGGATTAGAATAATTGGGTCAGCCGTGCGAAACGTCTGGCTTTTCTTCCACGGTCTAACGAATGTCTATGAATAGTGGACGGGCCGTGAAGAGTCCATGGAAAATTGGCTCCCAATGCGCTAGGTTACGAAAGAAAAGTATGAAGAAATGGCTACAAGTTCGATTTGGGCCTGAGCCGAGCCTGAGCCGCTGAAGTGTGCGACCAATTCCTGTATCTATGTGGATTCCGTTCATGATACTAAAATTTAACATTAGTTATAGAGCCAGTTGTTCAATTGCAGTTCAACTTTGACATTTAACATAATGTATATGTATGTTTATTGTTCCAACGACCCTTTCAAAAAACACCCCAAGGAATGAGATGCAGTAACTATTGAAATATGGAACACCAATTCCAATGTAGAAGAAATAGCGGTACCAATTAGAAGAGTATGGAAATTTAACAACGTCAATGAATATGAAGCCTTCCTGAATTGACATGAACCACCAATTCAGGAAATATCAAGAATCAAGTGGAATAATATGCATCACCAAGTTTGTTGGCGACGTCATAGCGCCACTGAGGGTTAGAGAAAATAAAGTGAAAGCGACTGCAACTTCTCAATCCGAGCTCGATGGCGCGTGTAGGCCAGAGCTAACTCAGATGGGTTCAATTCTCCATTCTACATGATGAATTCCACGAGACTCGAAAAACTTTGTTGCTCGAAATGAAAACGACTGTTGGAAATGAATTCAACTGAACTCAACACCGCGACCTCTGACACGACTTCATTAACAAGAGGTAACGTACGTATAACTGGCAGAGCCGGGTTATGTCCGCGAAAACGGTATTGTCGATGGTTAAGTTCGTTTAATGTAGCACTGATGCACCGGATCTCATCCAGCCTGCCACTTAAGTGCACTCTCATAGCATTTGCATTACGTGCTTCCATGCACCGTCAGATAAGGATCGCTACAAACCTGGACATTGATCATTATGAGGTAATAATCATACTCAGTGGCATCTAGCTAGACCAGATGACTACAAAACATCGCGGGACGAGTTAAACTTAGGAAATGACACACTCGGAGTTGCGTTGAAAATTTAGCGTATTGTTTTTCTACTTGACGCTGCTAATAGAGACGTAAAACTTGTTCCCGTATCCGACTGGCTGAAGAAATGTTTATTCTTGCTTCCTTTGTTTTGTTGTTATACTCTTTAAAACGAAGTTTTCAAAGAGTATAGTGTACATAAACTTAATTTTGACCAATGTAATAACAAAACAAATTCAAGAATCACTTAATGTTGTTTTCGTATAGCACAGATGTAAATTTTTGGAACACCATGGGAAGCTGCGAGCGTTTCCGTTTCCCGAAAGTGAGCTCACTTCCGTTGGTCGTGCGGAACGGATGTGAAGGCATTGGGCGCCAAAACGATGGAAAGATAATTCACAACTGAGGCAAAATTCCGTTCGACCAAATGCAACTTTTACTCGTGTGAATTATGAAAAAAAACAGTACTCACCCTCGCATAATACTCCCCCAAGTAAGAATGGTATCACAAATAATGTTGAATGTAACATTTCACAGCCTGTTTTCATCTAATTCCGGAAAGAAAACCAAGAAATCAGCAACCAGTTGCAGTTTTTCCCTCAATTATGTTACTAGTTCTACAGTACCATTTTCATTCTGAAGATTTTGGTTAACTCACTGAAATTGTTGATATTAATTTATCTTTCGATTCGCGATTAAAATTCGAACTTTATTTCGAAAATATTACTTTAATTCCAAACAATAACACTTCATAATTTTAATTTTAAATTATTATTCGAACTAAAATGATCTTTCTTCACACTTCAAGACGAAGTTTTTTAAATCTGATTTCGAATCTCACTTTGTTGTTCAAATCCCAACTTGATTCTTGTGATGTGGTATTTACTATGCGAATCTCAACTAATTGTATCACTCAAAAGTAATTTTTATAATAATCTCTCATGTGCTCTAAAGCTCAACCATCTCAATCGAGAGGCGAACGCCGACTGTCAGTTCTGCACTCAATGTGGTACCACAAGTAGTACCTACCTACCTACCTGGTGCCACTCTTTTTACGGGCTCGCAGGAGTGGAAGTATCAATAATGGTTGAGTGTGGCGAATGGCAACGGAACTTTGTAAAAACACCAACAATTATCTACTTTTGCAAAATTTAAACTTTGAACTTACCCTAGGTGTTGTTAAAGGAATCTACGAATTGGGTACCCCAAGAAGTTTGGAGTTGATGAAAATTTAACCCATCATTGTTCAAAGCTCCAAGTCACCTCCAACCTTAAAACCTCGTCTAATCCTGCAATCCTTCACGTCCATACCAAGCTTGTCACACGCTCAGGCTTGCAGTGCGAAAGGAAAAGAAGTCTACCGTTCGTATAGTCAGATAAGTTGAAGTCCGTTCAACTTTAACCAGCGACTGCTGGACGGAGATTGCGATTGTGATTGCGATTTCTGTTTGCTGTAATGCATCGGCGTTGAGTTCTGTTACGTAATTGGCCGTGAAACTGCTAACAAGCAACAAGAAAACGAATCGGCGAGTTTGAAGCTTTTTAGAACTCTACATTCGGATGTATTCTAAACTCTAAATATGCCTATGTCCACGGGTTTCGAATAAATTTTGCTACTTTAAAATTATTATAATGTATCAGTTGTTGTTTCTAACAGATAAACCTTGAGATAAAAGCAAAACAAATCCAAACAAATATTCAGTTTTGAGTACCCTCCTGACCAATAAAATTTGTATCTTCCTGACTAATCAATTTTACTTAGAATGATCCCTCTAAAGGCTAAGAATGCAGGAAAAATAGTCGGAATCACCACACCCGTTGCAATAATAAATCGAACACTCGGCCTTCGGCGCTAACGTTAGGATTAACTGGACCTCAATCCGTTAATTCCAGCTGTCGCGTCCTCAAGATGCAATCGTCGCTTACGCACGTTGGTTCAAGAGTGGTTCACATTTCCTCTCTAATGCCTAAACCACCAAGCCAAGAGTTGTCCGATCGCCGCGTGAAACCGTCATAAACTTGAAAAAAAGTAATAACTCCACACGTAATTAGTCCACAACCAATCGCCTCAACACTTAATTGAGTGCGAAGTGGAGAATTGATTGACATCCAAAGAAGATGAGTAAAAGGCGACAGTGAAGAACAAATTAAATTACACCGCCGCCGCGTCGTTCCGTTTTATTGAGTGATAATTGCTCCTGTCCGGTTTCCCTGACAATTAACTCGCCCAACTCACCAATGAAGTTGAGTTAGACAGAGGAAGTGCATTCACATCTATTGGTCAGGATAAGGACAGAAGGAGAAACGGGGAAGACGGATTGAAGAGGAAAAAGCAAGTCTGCCGTAACAGGAAAATACTATTCATTTTAAAAACAACCCGACTATAGAGGATGTCGTAGATCTTGCTCAGAGGTGCGTTTCCCTTTCAATTGACTTCTTCCTTTGACCTTTTCAAGGCCTTATGTCCACAATCGAACATATATCAATCAATACATAAAATCGATGTCTTCCTTTTTTAATTCGTCCGATTTCAATTTCTCCATTCCAACTTTTTCAATTTCATTCACCGCTCTCATCATTTCTCATCACTCACTTTTCAATTCTCTCCTATTGATTTCTTCATCTGATTTCCACTCGATTTTCTCTCGGCGTTCGTTATTAATCATTACCCCATTACACATTGGCTATGGGAAACCTCATACCGCGAACCGCTCGAAGAAGAGGGCATACTCTCATGCACCTCATCACGTCCACTGTGGGTCGGAATCAACTCATTATACGCGTTCGCATGTTACGCATTCGAAACGATCGGCAGCGCCAGCCTTAAATAATAATGGGCGGCTAACTCCTGAAGAAGCGTGAGTATTATGCAAATTAAACGACTACTTCGCACGCCACTCCTGGCTTAGGGCTACTACGTTGAAATCATCTAAGGACGATTCCAACATTTTGGTCCTTCGAGCCGGAGCCGTCTAGCCCGGATTGCTCAATTTGATCAACCATTCGATTTGTATATTATGCTGATTTAATGGTGACATGCAACAGAATTTGAATTATCGATTCATTGCCGATTTTGCATAATTACATACGCAACACAGCAGTGCGTTCCTTTTTAGTGTAATCTTCTTTAACGGTTTTGTTCTATACATTACTCATCATAGTACATAATTATTACTTTTTTCTAAAAATACTTGTCCGTATCACCTATATAAATGTTCAATTGAAACCGAAGATCCATCTTGCATAGATAAGGATCTTGCTTGTTTTTTTCGAAATTTGAAAAAATCGTAACGTGTCATTTTCACTGGATTGAAAGATGGAAAATAAACTAACATCAACGTATAAGTTTTGTTCCAAACCGGACGTCGTCAGCTCCCAAGTGTGGTTCAGTGGGGCGACAACCCACACACACTTGGTCCTTCGAGCCCGATAATACATACGTTCACTCGGGTCAATCTTGTGGAAAGTAGGGCCAAAAAAGCGACGAGTAATTGCATTCGGCGAGTGTCGACTCTTCCGCACCGGCACCGCCCGATAATTAGCGGTCTGCATGGTTCGAGATCGGCCCGTTTTATTGGAACAGTGATTGGGCAGTTCCAGGACGCATAATTAAGCACGGATGGTAATTATTCAACTCCTCTAATGGTCCGGCGATTAGACGCGTGGCGCACTCCATCTGAAGACAGTTAGGAGTGTCTCGTCATCATTCTGTTATCCGTTTTTTTTTTCTGGTAGTCTTCTTCTTGCCGCTGTGTCTCAACTTTCCGCTTTTCATGTTCATTTGGCGCCCCTCTTCGTTTACCCTTGGCTTAGTCATCGCCTTTAAATATTGTAACGTTTTTATTTACTTCCGGGTTTGTGTTCAAAACAATTCACTTTGTGGTCAACGAGATTTATTTATCAAGTGCGAAACCCACTGGTCTTTCAGTAATATCTCCATGGTCTTGCCACTTAATTCCTCTTCGATGTTACCCATTGATTCCTCTTCGGTCTTGCCAGTACATTCCTCTTCATTCTTGCCAATATCTTCGGTCTCACCACTACAACCCTCCCTTCGGAAAACTTCGGTCTCGCTGAAACTCGTTTCCCAACAAATTTCCCCAATAAAAATAACGAATGCAATGGCCCAACCAATTGCTAGCACCAAAAAGGCACACTCCAAGTGCTTCAAGCTTAATGGTTCGTGTCCATCCCTTTCAGAGTTATCATCATGAATTTCCAAATCTTTCAGCCACTTCACTCTGAACCCTCCTTCGACGAGTTTTATCATTGTCGAGTCAATGATTCTGAAGAGTGGGTGGCCTTTTCTGAATCTGTAACCGATATACGTCGTGGCGTACTGCTCTGAAATTATCCTAAGTTTGGCCTTTTTTCCCACAATCAAGCCGTATGATTGCCAAAGTAAAGTGGAAAAATTCTGGTGTGCTACAAGATTTTGGGCGAGTTCTAATCCATTCATGTCGACTCCAACCGTTTTCTTCGTTAGTGCTTTGAAAAGCTCATCTTTGCTGTTGGTGCTGTTGAGTACGGTGCGTGCTATATATATGTTCACGATAATAGGTAAATTGCTATGGACCATGTCTTCCAAATCTTCTATTCCTCTTTCGTGCATCGTAGTTGATTGCAGACTGACGAATTTCCCTTGATATAGAATACAAATGTGCATGGAATAGATCAGGTAACATAAGAGCAACCATTTGATCAATCTGGGCTCGGGGGGAAATTTTGTGCTCAAACATAATCCCAGTGAGTACACCAGGAGGATACATGGCATTATTCCCTTTCTGGGTATCCATCAAGTTTAAGAACTAGTAAGGTGATTATAATGAAAACGGAGAAAATTCCCAGCCACGTGCTCCAGGTAAAAGGGCTACCTATGATCTTGAAAGGACTTAAAATTGGTGGATATGGAACAATTCATGCTCCTGTTTCCATATGAAGTGGATGTGTGTAATCGAGTTGATCCTAGCCATTTTCAGTGATAAACACAGAAATAATTGCATCGGTGACATGTTTACGGAGGAATTTCCATGTGTTCGAATCCTTAGCTGCCATGAATTTTTGATCATCCTTACTGTAATCCTTTTCCTCCAACTGTACATTAAGATGTTTCAAGGCAACTTGTAATGGTTTGACGAGTATCCCAGAATACGAGGATTCTGATGTAAAAATATATGGGAAAGAAAAGTACATTGGGGCGTAGTGAACAGTGAGATAACAGCCTTCGTATGTCAGTTTTTCTGATGGGCCATCATATTCATTGATCACCTTCCATAAAGTTTGGCGACCACATAAGCTACCTCGTAGAAAGGGCGAAGCAACTAGTGAGTTTATCCTACCGTTGTCCTTCATTAGAAGAATTTTAAGGTTGACAATTTCCCGATTCCAGAACATCTCGATTACTTCTTTCAAAATTTTCCCTGAGGTTACCAAAATAAATTCTTCTTTAACATCGGGAATTTGGTGGGCTAGAAGATGATCCAGCAAAGTGGAAATTTCTTCCGGCGTTTCAGCAACAATAATATATTTCGTCCACACGAATTTCGCCTATTTTTGCGCTGGGCCAATTCGGCCAAAACTGAGAACCAATTTTGACTTGATAGAGCTGTTGAGTCATCAAAAACCAATATAGTTTGCGGTTGATCACCTACAACTGCATCGCAATTTCCATAGCAAACATAGAGTACACTTTCGAAATTTCCAATTAGTTTATTCAGGGTGTTTAAAAAAAGTGTATTCCCTCCGGAATTCGGAAGATTTGGTCGGGAAATTTACAATTTCACAAATCTTAAAACATTCGTGATTAAGAAGATCTTAAAGAGCTGCATTTTCGTGCAAAAAAAATATAGGATGAACTGTATGAGAAAAGCCATGTAAGTCACGTATAGTCTCGTACACTGTACATGTAATTAAAGCTCATTTCTCAAGTAAAGCAGGCAAAACTGATATTTAAATGCAGCTGGTGTCATTGTAGCATTCATCAATAAATCGTTAGAGCATTTAACTTGACCTTTCTTCAAGTGATTGTTTTAGAATTTCCTGAGAATCAAAGTAGTACCTTGTCAATATGATTTTTTTGAAATATGCATAGTAATTATAAATAGACCAATTTTGAAAGTTATTATTCCATGTAAACAATTCCCATTCTTTGACACATTTTGTCTTCATGAAATTTCTCAAAAATTTTGAAAATGGACACATGTCAAATTGATATGTCACGGCACATTTTCTCCTAAGTTCGAATACCTATAAGCTTCACTGCAGAGTCTATACAGAGGGTTCGTCAAGAGTATATCATCCAACGTTACAGTGGCAAAACGATTGCGATTTAAAAATTATATTGCTACTGTGTAAAAGTCATCTGTCAACCTATATTTTAACTGAAATTGGCAATTTTTATTAACATTAATTTCCGAATGGTGGCGACATATAGAGAGTGTAAAAAAGTTCGGACTGCCTGGAATATAGGTCAATTTACTTTTTACGTAACCTATAATTTAGCAAAACCAATTTGTTTTTTTTAATGACGTCCTTGAGCACTATGGCGTCATCGTAATTTTTTTAAATGGCAACATGGGTTAAATGGCATATCAATTCAAAGGTGTTTTCATTTTCCACTAAACCTGAGATTTTGGTAAAGTTTGTTAAACCCATTGAAGCTGGCTGCACTTTGAAGACACAAACTTTGAAATGGTCGTTTTTATTTTTGCTATGATTACTTACACATAAAATAACAATTTAAGTACTACTTAAGGTGAGGAATTAAATTATGTAATGAATAAATGCGTATCCAAATCTGTATCCACACAGAAAGATAAATAATAAGATCAATCAACATAACAAGATAGAAATACAATAATGTAAAACACATCGTGACGAAATGTTGTAGACAGAAATTGAATATGTTTCTTAAAAATATAAACGATGCACTCAGGAACGCAATCCAAACATTGATATTTCTTGAAATTCTGCAAGACTGTGATCTAAAACTCCAAAATTGAGTGCTAAATCCATTGGTTTTTACATCGTGAAGAAATTTCGTAGACAGAAATATCGAAAAATATTAATGTTTCTCATAAGTGTAGAGGATGCATTCAGGTACGCAATCCACACAACATTGATATCTCAAACTTTTGCGAGACTGTGATCTAAAATTCCAAAATCAAGTACGAAATCCATTGGTCTTTCAGTAATATCTCCATGGTCTTGCCACTTAATTCCTCTTCAATCCAACCCATTGATTCCTCTTCTGTCTTGCCCCTGCATTCCTCTTCATTCTTGCCAATCTCTTCGGGCTCACCACTACAACCCTCTCTTCGGAAAACTTCGGTCTCGCTGAAACTCGTTTCGCACAAATTTCTCCAATGAAAATAACGAATCCAATGGCCCAACCAATTGCTAGCACCAAGAAGGCACACTCCAAGTGCTTCAAGGTTAGTGGTTCGTGCTCGTCCCCTTCAGAGTTATCATCATGAATTTCCAAATCTTTCAGCCACTTCACTCCGAACCCTCCTTCGACGAGTTTTATCATTGTCGAGTCAATGATTCTGAAAAGTGGGTGGCCTTTTCTGAATCTGTAACCGGCATATGTCGTGGCGTAGTGCTCTGATATTATCCTAAGTTTGGACCTTTTTCCCATAATCAAGCCGTATGATTGCCAAAGTAAAGTGGAGAAATTCTGGTGTGCTACAAGATTTTGGGCGAGTTCCAATCCATTCATGTCGGCTCCAACCATTTTCTTCGTTAGTGCTTTGAAAAATTCATCTTTGCTGTTGGTGCTGTTGAGTACGGTGCGTGCTATATATATGTTCACGATAATAGGTAAATTGCTATGGACCATGTCTTCCAAATCTTCTATTCCTCTTTCGTGCATCGTAGTTGATAGCAGACTGACGAATTTCCCTTGATATAGAATACAAATGTGCATGGAATAGATCAGGTAACATAAGAGCAACCATTTGATCAATCTGGGCTCGGGAGGAAATTTTGTGCTCAAAGATAATCCCAATGAGTACACCAGGAGGATACACTGCATTATTTCCTTTCTGGGTATCCATCAAGTTTAAGAACTAGTAAGGTGATTATAATAAAAACGGCGAGAATTCCCAGCCACGTGCTCCAGGTAAAAGGGCTACCTATGATCTTGAAAGGACTTAAGATTGGTGGATATGGAGCAATCCATGCTCCTGTTTCCATATAAAGTGGATATGTGTAATCGAGTTGATCCCAGCCATTTTCAGTGATAAACACAGAAATAATTGCATCGGTGACATGTTTACGGAGGAATTTCCATGTGTTCGAATCCTTAGCTGCCATGAATTTTTGATCATCTTTACTGTAATCCTTTTCCTCCAACTGTACATTAAGATGTTTCAAGGCAACTTGTAATGGTTTGACGAGAATCCCAGAATACGAGGATTCTGATGTAAAAATATATGGGAAAGAAAAGAACATTGGGGCGTAGTGAACAGTGAGATAACAGCCTTCGTATGTCAGTTTTTCTGATGGACCATCATATTCATTGATCACCTTCCATAAAGTTTGGCGACCACATAAGCTACCTCGTAGAAAGGGCGAAGCAACTAGTGAGTTTATCCTACCGTTATCCTTCATTAGAAGAATTTTAAGGTTGACAATTTCCCGATTCCAGAACATCCCAATTACTTCTTTAAAATTTTCCCCTGAGGTTACCAAAATAAATTCTTCTTTAACATCGGGAATTTGGTGGGCTAGAAGATGATCCAGCAAAGTGGAAATTTCTTCTGGCGTTTCGGCAACAATAATATATTTCGTCCACATGAATTTTCGCCTATTTTTGCGTTGGGCCAATTCGGCCAAAATTGAGAACCAATTTTGACTTGATAGAGCTGTTGAGTCATCAAAAACCAATATAGTTTGCGGTTGATCACCTACAACTGCATCGCAATTTCCATAGCAAACATAGAGTACACTTTCGGAATTTCCAATTAGTATATTCAGGGTGTTTGAAAAAAAATTATTCCCTCCGGAATTCGGAAGATTTGGTCGGGAAATTTCCAATTTTGCAAATCTTAAAACATTCGTAATTAAGAAGACCTTAAAGAGCTGCATTTTCGTTCGAAAATATCGGATGAACTGGATGGGAAGAGCCACGTAAGTCACGTATATAGTCTTTCGTACACTGTACATGTAATTAGAGCTCATTTCTCAAGTAATGCTGGCAAAACTGATATTTAAGTGCAGCTGGTCATTGTTGCATTCATCAATAAATCGTTATAGCATTTGATTTGACCTTTCTTCAAGTTATTGTTATAGAATTTTCAGAGAAACAAAATGTCAATAATGTTTTTTAAATATGTAATTAGGCATAAATCGACCAATTTTGGAAGTTATCATATCTTTCGGTTTTGAATTAATTCGTGTACACATTAAAAACCATGGAAACACTCATTTAATGGTAGAAGGTATAAGGCTATCTTCTCATAAAAAACAGAGAAACGGAAATCCTGAAGATAAATGCATTTGATGAGTACCTTGACTGCAGTTGGTACTCATCAAATGCTGTGGTCATGGTACATCCCATCAAAGAATGTTCTCTCCATTACCAACTTTTCGATTAGAGCGAATCGAATAGCGTCCGGTTTAACCTTTGACACTACAAGAAGTGGAACATGTAGCTCACGGTTATTACAAAACGGTTCTGGTTCAGTAGAAGACTAGACCAAGAAATCACGATGATAGTCTATTAACATAAATGCGGTTTACGCTGAAGAAAATTTGCTAAACAATGGATCTGGCTTAATGTATACAGAGAAAAAAGTTTTAACGCTTTACTTTTACAAAAGATCTACTGCTCTATTTTAAGATATCAATTATTCAATGTAGATGATTATGTAGTGAATTAAATGCAACGTTAACATAACCAATTTTCTGGTGATTGAAAAACCAGTCGAATTACATTTCAAGTGAATTATTTGCAAGCATTAACGGACATAAAAATGTCGGCTTCTCTAGGAAAAGAAATAAATTTTAACCAAATGATCGAAACTGTAAACGTTTTTATCAAAGAAACGACTTGAATAGATCCGCGATTAAATTTACCGTTTCGGTTGGCCGCTTTAATTCCAATTAACACCTGACTTAACTAAAAAGTGTTAAAACGGGCGTTTACTGTAATACCGAATACTATTATTGTTGAAATTGTCAAAAACCATCTGAAATTTGATAACCTAAATAACTGTCCAGGAACAATATTTTTAAAACAGTAGTGTAACATCCTCAAATGAATTCCGTGAAAAAGACCATTGCACTGAAAGTAAGGCATTCCCACAATAAATGTGAGAACAAAGTGCGTAGAATGAGAATTACGCATGAAGGGGGATTTGTGGAAAAAAGAGCGGAGTCACCATGAAGAAGGTAGAAAATGCAATTTTTCTTCTTATCTTTGTTCTAAATAGGTAGTTAATTCGACTCCCAGGTTATTGAAGATGTATAATTATTGTTTATTTTTACTTTCTGATCTACCAATCGAGGCACCTTCACCAGTCAAGGTATGTAAATATATATTTTTTTAATTTCCACTCTAAATATTTGCTTTTTCTCTCATAGGATTAATAACGCGAAAAAATAGGAATTAATTGGATATTTAATACAAAATTTGTAAATCAACATTTTTATTTTCTATAAAAACACGCACAATATTATCACAAAAATTGTGCAATCCAAGACAATTCATGGTAACTATACTAAACAGATTTGTTTCGTACACATGATATAAAATTAGATTCTACTTCACATAACTAAGACTTGTCGAGATATTCCGTTTTAGTGTTCAAAGCACCAATAGACAAATACGTCTTGACATTTTCACTGAGTTCTTCAAGAGCTAATTGAGCTTGAAGCCTCGTCACTTCATCTCCATCATCTTCATAAAGTCCTTTCAGAGATCTGTAAATATCCTTTATTTCTTCTTTGAGGAAAGGCAGGGTTTCTCCCCCAAGCCCAATGAAGAGTTGCCTCAACACACTAACAGCTGCTCTTCTAGTTTCAACAGCTGGATCAGTCATAATAGCAGTGCGTACACATCCCAAAATTTCAGTGACAATCGATCCTAATTTGTAACCCAAATTTTGGCAAATTTCCCCTAAATTTGAGAAGCTCGAAGCCCTAATTAAATGGTCGTCGTCTTTAGTCGTGGTTAAGAAAGTGTTGAGGAGGAGAGTTCTGTGAGGGAGGGCCTTTAGCCCTAATTTCCGCGTTGTCCTCACTAGAACTTCACCAATCTTCATCCTAAGCTCAGTCCTATCTTCGCCGTTGTTCTTCCCAAAATCGGAATATTCTTCGCAAAGGGAACCAAGAACTATCTCGGGAAAGACGTCGCCCATACTAGCCAGACCTCCTATGGCACTCAAGTAAATGAACGAGTCCTCATCTTTGAGGTTTTGTTGGAAGATGTTCAAGATGAACCATTTCCGTTCAATTGCTTCGAGATCTCTTCGTTCAATTAAATTCGAAAGTGCGATCAGACCGTGACCTCTGACAGGCAAAAGAGGGTCGCAGATATCTTCTAACGCTTGTTGTAATTCCGAATTTTTCTTTGGTCTTTCGTTAGGATCGTCAGAAATTTTGTGGATTATTTTCCCGCACATCTTCCTCAATTCTAAATCATCAGTTTCCTGGTGAAGTCTCTCCAAAAACATCAAAAGGGAAGCAAATTTTTCCGAACCTTCAGAAAAGAGAGCTTCTAAAATACTGATTAGGGCGAACAGATTTTGGAATTTGTGACAGTCGCTCTTCCCTTTGTGTATTCCCTCGTCAATGTTATCCCTAAGGAACCTTTGACAGAAATTCAAAAATTTGCCAGGATTTTCCTGGAGTTGCCGTTGTATATCTTTTTTCTCGCTTAAAATGGAAAGCATGTGATATAACACCAATTTCCGATCTAACAGAAGCATTTCTTCTTTCCACTGATCTTTAACAGATGGTTCGTCAGATTTTTTACTGTGTTCATTGTTTAATTTTGCCCCTTTTCTAATTTTGTCGGTCTCGCTGTTTTCCAACATTTTAGATTGGTATTCCAAAAGGAAAACGAAAAGATTGAAGAGCACACTCGGTTTCTTATCGAGGAGCTTTAGGATTGAGTTGCAATTTTCTAAGGGTGAAAAGTCAGTTGTCTGATTTTTCAAAATAATTTCGTCATTATTATTGACCTCTATAGTGCCTTTGAAGTTTTCAATGTGACATTCTGTATTTTGATCACTATGACACTGTGAAAATTGATCATCATGACACTGTTCGAATTGATCACTATGACAGTGTGTAAATTGATCACTGTGACTTCTCGAAGGTGGATCACCATGGCACTCGGACGACGAATCACCATCATGGAATAACCAACAAGTCCAGACCATTGGATCGTCCTCGACAATTTTCAAGAGGATTTCTTCCAATTCCACAACAAAAGGTAGTTTAGTTTCTTTAGTGAATTGGTAAATTCTGAATAAGAGACTCCTCACTGATTTCAGATATTTCGTGGGTACTACTGGATTTTGGCAACTCATATCCTTGATGGTGAACATTGCGTGTACGAGCCCCACAAACCCCGGCAGAATTCTACTCAAATCTCTTTCTCCTTTGGAAAATATTTCTGCGCTTTGTTGCATTTTCGCCAAGAAGATTTGCTCAAATATCCTGACGTCTTTCTCCAGAAATATTTTGGCACAAAGAACGAAAATCTTCTGAAATACTATCTGCAACCCTTTTCTCTCAACATCCAATTGTACAAGATCACAGATTTGTTTCAGAATTTCTTTGTCTCCGTCACATAAATTGGTGATTAACTTCACTAAGACGTCTAAAGTCTTCCAAGTTTTCGTTCGGTCATCAGGATCAAAATCCATCGACGTTTCGAACATTGATCGAGTCACCAACTTCAACCCATCAGGGGAAGTCAATATTTTGGTCAAATTCCTGCTAATGGCGTTCTTCAACCATAGCGGGGAATTTTGCGTTGGCATGACCATAGTTTGTTGAATATAGACACTCTTAGGCAATTTTTCTACCAGCTGATCGTATGTTGCTTGGATGAGTACTCGATTTTCCATTAATTGATCGTAATATGATCTAGTCATAACGAAGTTAGTATCATTCGAACTGCTTCTTGCACTCGAATAATTCGAGCTGGAAGCTTCAACAACATCCACACTTGAAGAGCTCTCGATTGTATCTTTTGTACAAGAACTTTCACTCGAAACTTCTACAGGTTTCTTCAGAGGACTGTACAATAACTGATAGAAACCAAGAAGGACGATCCTCAAATGTTGAGGAAACAAGCACTGCTTCAACTCCAAATTTTCCGAGCATCTAACCATAGTTAAGCAGGTACTCACTAACCTGTAGTACCCAGCTTTAACCTTGACCATTTCTTCTAATGGCTCGTTAAACTGGAAGTACCCAGGCATTTTTGGTTGCAAATTGCAACTTATTCCAACAACAGTTAATCGTTTCACGACTTCCCTCAAATTCTGTTTTTGTTGGATGCTCAAGTTATCATTTTCTGGCGATTCTCTCAAAGCGTTTAAAAGGAGAAGCAAACAATATAACTGTACGGAAATATATTCGGAAATTAGCGTGGAGTCATCGAAAATTCCGATTAAAATTGGAAATTGGTCGAAAATTGAATCCTTTGAGAAATTCAGCTCTTTTCCCAATTCGATTGCAGATTTTAAGAAATTGTCATCCTGAAGGTCTATATTCGAACCTATAAATGAGAAAATTAAGACTGAAATGGCGCCTAAAGTTTCCCATTGAATATAGGTAGGATATGAATGCAAAAATAATTATAAATTCTCACCATCTGTGCTTTAATTGATGAAGTTAGTTCTAGATTCCTTACTTTCGACTATATAGGTATTACATTTTTGTTTTCATTCCTTCTTGATTATTTTGAATTTATTTCATTTGAAAATTTATTTTATTTTTAAATTCATTTTATTAAAAAAATATTTTTATTAAAAATGTTTTTAGATCTTAGAATTCGAATAAATGAATTTTGTACTTACCTAATTAGAATGTGAAATTTCATTTATATTCAAAATATTGACGGAATTTGAAAACTTACCTAAATTAAGGTTAGGAAACAAAAGAATACAACAAACTCACCAATTGCGTTGATTCGACACAACACATCTATGATTTGATTAGCCGTCATTGTTTTCACTTGAATTGGGAACAATTTGAATTTTCATTTCCCTTGTCAAAAACAAGAGACGATCAACAAATGTTCCACTGAATCATAGACTTCAATCATAACAAACGAAATAAAATATTTCCTAACCCTAAACCTAACCACTAAAATCGCACTTAGGCAACTAAACACACCCATTCTACACGTGTAAAGCGGCTTTAGTCAAAGGTTTCTTTACACCAGTAGAATTTATGGTAACGACTTAATATAACAATTGCCTATCGCCGAGAGATGGCGCCCTCAATCCTGAATATGCTCCGTGGAAACGATTCGATCAATAAAAGCGGAGATGTTCCGTGGAACATTTATTTTCCTTTCCCTATTAATTTGTTTTTCGTTATTTCACTGCGACGATGATTTTTGTGACGCAGCAAGCGGTTGCAATGAAAAAAGGGAAAATCGCTACACAAAAGGTTAGGTACAATTCGTGTTTATTTGCGTTTCACTGGCATTTTTCATCTCTTCGTCACGATGACGTCACAACTAACGCGCAAATTTGAGGTTAGGTTGCCATGGTTACGGGTATAGACCTCATAACTCACTAACTTAATACCCTACCACCTATTAACTTAATAAAGTTTTTACTATTCCTAGACTTAATGAAAATTCGCGGGTTTTTTAAAACGCCATTTATTTTCTTCTAAATGCCATTTGAAATTATGTGTATGAACATTTTTTTTTAGATAATGGATATCTCAATTTTATTCAGAATGCTCAAAAAGCATATGAGCCATGTGATCCCAGAGGGTGCAATTGCCATTTGAATGTTTTAAAAAATGATCTCAAGCCCTTTCAGAATGGAATTACTAAGCAAATGGTGGAAGATGCACATTCGAAGTACGTTAAAAATTATTATTTTATTATTGTATTCAAAAATTTAAATCAATACTGTGTTGTTTCCTAGAATAAAATAAAATAACACAATTTATTTAAATTTTTAAAATATTTTTTAATAATTTTTTTTCAAGGGGAAATACTAAGTATCAATTGATTAACGGCCGTCTCTATAGAGACAAAGATTGCATGTTCCCAGCAAGGTGTTCCGGAATGGAGCATTTCCTGTTGGAACTTGCCGAAAAATTGCCAAACATGGAAATGATAATAAACACTAGGGATTGGCCTCAAGTCTATAAAAGTCGCGGAAAACCACTGCCTGTGTTTTCTTTCAGTAAAACAGATGATTATTTGGATATAATGTATCCTGCTTGGGCTTTTTGGGAAGGTGGGCCTGCTATCTCCCTTTATCCTAGGGGAATAGGTGAGTCAATCTGGAAGATATGTGTGTAGTTATTTTTCTGCAAATTCTTATTTTTGGAGCATATTTTATGGTATGGAAATTTAATTATGGATTATTAAAATTTAATCGTTATACGATTCTTTAAATAATAATTTTTGTTGTGGTAAGGACGTTGGGATAAACACAGAAATGAACTGGCTACATTTGCAAATGAAACTTCGTGGGAAGAAAAGGAAGATAAGGCTTTTTTTAGAGGATCAAGGACTAGTTCGGAAAGAGATCCTTTGGTTATTTTGTCCAGAGAAGATCCTGCTTTGGTTGATGCGAAATATACGAAAAATCAGGCTTGGAAATCTGACGCTGTGAGTGTGCTATTTATTTGTACATAATCATTAATTCAACGTCTTCCACAATTGTTTAAATTGTGGAAATTTAATTTAATGAAAAAAATTACTTTACGGCGGTCATTTTGAGTGGCGAAGTAAAATTGAAAATTTCTAATGTGAATATTTGTACAAATTTCGATGAGGGCATGTATAATCATTATTTCTTCCTCAGGACACCCTAAACGCCCCAGCAGCACCAGAAGCCTCCTTCATAGAACATTGCAAATACAAATATCTCTTCAACTTCCGAGGCGTTGCTGCTAGTTTTCGTTTCAAACACGTCCTCCTCTGCAAATCCTTGGTGTTCCACGTTGGAAACGAATGGCAAGAATTTTTCTATCCAGCCTTAAAACCCTGGATCCACTACGTCCCCGTTGAATCGAACACCAGCAAAGAAGAATTGAAGAAAATGCTGAAATTCTTCGCGAAACATCAGGATTTGGCTAAAGAAATTGCTGAGAAAGGATTCAATCTAATCTGGAATCATTTGAGACTGAAAGACGTCAGCTGCTATTGGAAGAATCTGCTCGAGAAATACTCGAAATTATTAATGTACGATGTGTTGAGAGACGTGAATTTGATTGAAATTCGTCGGAAATAAAGTGAGGAATAATGCAGTTCACACGAGAATAAGCGATGCATGCGATGAAAATTTTGAATGTTTGCTTTTGGAAATTTTAAATCATAACGATGTTCTGACGAAGATAACAAATACTAATCTTGTTTGCAAATATTATCGAAGATGATAAATACAAATATTTATTATCTTTGGTTCTTAAATGGTATTAATAAGCAAATGTGACCAATAAAAATCAATAATCGCAGTAAAAATATGTATGTCGTATCAAAGGAAAAAATGATTGCCATTTAAACCGAAAAAATTTATGCCATTAAAACCGAAAAATGCAAACCATTAAAACCTAAAATTGTATATCATTAAAACATAAAATTGTATACCAATAAAACTGGAAATATCTATGCCGTTATAACGTTAAATATAATTTATGACATTAGTAGGAGGAATTAAAAACACGCCGTGAAAACAAATATTAGATGGATGTAAATTGAGAAACGGACACCATAAAAACGAATTCGATGAAGAAACCGAGACAATAAAATTCTTGTTGATTTATAGCAGATAAATAAATGTTGGATAGTTCCTAATTTGAGATTAAATGGGTTGAATCTCACGTTCTTATTTTGTTGAATTTGTGATTATTGATGAAAACAATGACAATAACTTTGTGTAGTAGATATTAAGACGTGATAAATATTAAAATGTGAATGTGTAAGTAACTTGGTGAATAAACTTTGGACACCTTCACTCGTTCTTACTTTTCACTTCCTTTTGCTTAGTCAGCACAAACAAGACTTAAGTGGGCGAAGAATGGGCTAACTGTAAATCTTCCGAAAATTCGTAGTTTGTTTGTTCGGCAATTAACATTCGTTTGGAGTTTGCAATCAACTTGGTATTTGAACCGCAAGTTGAACTCTTGGAGGAATTTTCGTTTGAAGAAATTTGGGAATTTTTTCTTATTCTTCGTTGAGGCGTTTTCGCCGAATTAAATCGAGTTGAAAATTCAATTGAATTTAATTTAATAATAATTAAATTAAACTAAATTAAAAATATACAAAAAACCAAAAATAAAATATACTAAAAGCCAAAAATAAAATTAAAAAACGAAAATAAAATATACAAAAAACTAAAATAAAATATGCAGAAAAAAACAAAAATAAAATTTTTAAATTATAAAAATTATTACGTTTAAGAAGTTCAAAGCCAAAATATGTTTAATTTAGTAGTTACGTTTGAAAAATTCAATTAATGAATTTTTACATTTACAATCGAATCGCCTTAAGAAAAAGTCAAAGTCGAAATGACAATTTAATTTTCACATTCCATAACAAAAAATTTATAAACTAAGAAAAAGAAAGGAATTTTTAGCCGGCAAGGGGGATTTTAAGTTGGTGTTTGCGTACTCCAGGATAAATAAATGTTAGAAGTGTAAGAAGATTTCACAGGAAGGAGGAGCTTTCTCCACTCATTAGGACTGGACGTTAAAAGAGACTGCAATTACCCTTGGACGATTTTGATGAACCAGAATAGTAATCGAGTGCCAATTCCAGTCTACATAATAAAGTTATAACTTCCTTATCCGCAAACGCCTAGTCGGGCAAAAACATCGGGAGTTGCAAGAAATGCAAGCGGAAGAAAAATCGTCAACTTTATAAGAGGTCAAGAAGGAAAGGAGTGTGTAATTAAATTGCAGAGGCGGCCACACTAATGATTTGAAAAACGAAAATGAATGTTTAGATGAGAAGTGAAAAAATAGTTGAAAAATAAATATATAATAATTGCGATAATAAGAAAAGTAGGGGTGAATAATAATACAGAGGGGTAATTGATAACGAAGAACAAATTGGGAAAAAATAAATCAGGAAGGGCAAAATGGCTGATGATTCATTGGAAATAATAGACCCTCCGGATCGCCACCAAACGGAAGATCCCATAGGTACGATTGGCTACAAATTGGAAATCTTGACGAATGATCAGAGGAACAAGTTGAATCAACTGAAGAGGAACGTTATAAGGGACGATGAGAAGTATTTGGCTGAACATCCGGAAATAAGGGCTATAACCTCGATGATTCTCAAGCATATCTTCAGCTTGCGACCGAGAACCCGCATTCACGAACATGTGGCTTCACTCTTCAACAAACCTAAGAAAACTCTACAGAAAAGCATCGACGATTACCTAAAGGGAAGGGAAGGTCACGTTTACGAAGGAAACAGCGCAGTGGGACTATTCCCTCCAGTTGTGGACGAAGAAGTTTCGGAAGAGGAAAGCTTTGTATCTATACCACGAACTTTGCAAACGGAACTGCTAGGAGAAGAGACTCCAGAAGCCCTTATGGACAAAATCCTTAACAGATTGATGAAGGATGTCTTTATTACAGTCGGGATGTCTGATGTGAGCTTGAGCGAATCAGAGAGGCTTTACGAAGCAGCTAGAGCTGTCATTTCGGATGAATTTTGGAAGAGCAGGAGGTCTTGTGAAGATTTCGACATGCAGGACTTCATCGAGAGAGAAATATTTGGGAGAATACCACAACTGTCCATCAAGATTATGGATGAAGCTGAGCAGAGGATTTCAACTGGAACGGGCACTTTCGATGTAGCGCAAGATGATATAGAGATTTCAAAATCTGAAGATGATAAATACGTGGGGAGGGAAATGGAGGAAAGCGATCGGATAGTGAAAGGGGAAATGGAGATGATTAAAGAGGAGAGTGTTGAACATTTGGATGAGCCCCGAGATGTTACTAGAGAATTTGAGGAGACAAAGGTGGTAGAACTGGGAGGTGTGGCGATGGTAGGCGATGAAGACAAAGTAGAGGAACAGAGAGGAGAAGAAGCGGAATTGGTGGAATCGAAAGAGGAAGGAGGTGCTGTGAAGTCTGGTGAAGAAAATGAAGACCAGGGGCGAATAGTTGAAGCTGATCAACCAGTGGAAAGAAAAGACGTTGGGTTGGTTGTACCTGAAGAGAAAGAGGAAGTGGTTGTTCCGAAGAAGCATGTTGGACTAGTTGAACCAGAACATGCTGAACCGGAAGGAAGAAGACGTAGGGTCCACGTGGAATGATAAGGAACTCCCTGAGAACCGAGGCGAAAGAGACTTGTATCTATTTTAAAGGAATAAATTATCGGGAGTTTGCTCCTATCGTTTGAGGAAGTTTTCTTTGAGAAAATAGGAATCGTGTTCGAATCAAGATGATGATGGTGGAAGGTCACGATCAAATTGCCTGGGGCAACGAAGCTCCATTGTCCGTAATCCGAGCTTAATTTAAGACCGATCAAATGGGTCCTAATGATGATTTTCCTCAGCCTGAGCTTATCCCGGTGTGTCATCAACACAACCACGGGCTTCGGCCGCTGATAATACAGGAAACTGCCAGGAAATATCGCGAGCAAATGGACCGTAGTCTCCAGGATCCTTATCTTTACTGCGAACTGCTCCAATCAGATTTCTGCCTCTTATTTAGCTGGCAACGCTTTTTTTTTAGCATTATCCTCACGAAGTTTGTCAGGAATATTTAGCAACACTTGTGAGGAATTCGTATTTTCTAATGTTATTCGTACGAAATTCTTCTGGGCATTCACAGTTTCGTGCATAATTCAATGGTTCCATAGGCGAAGCCCACCCATAGAGGTGACTCCCAATGACAATATTTACACCAGAGGATTGCCTGAGGTCATATTTCAAGGCTCAGGAGATGGCATAACGGAAAAGCGGTTTAACTACTACCTACGAGTTCTTCTCAAACATCTCTAAACGCCTAATCATCCCATCCATACGTAATTAGGAGCAACAGCGGCGCATCCATCAAATGAAGAATTGTAGGATATAGAATTCCATCCGTGAGCGAATGCAAAACGGACTTGATTAGCGAAATCGTTAACCTCACGACGCCACTGGTAAATTACCTCTTTCGTGCTCAGAGGCGCCCCAAGACCAGTAAACTCCGAACAACTTCATTATTACCTTGATGGTTCGGGAATTGCAGGAATGATTGAGCAAGAATAGCAACAAGAGCAATCGTCATGGTAATACTTGGTGGATTGAGCAACCGCGGCACCAACAAAACAAAAGAAACCAGTGCGGACGGATGGTACTGCAGAATGCAGATTGGTACCAACATTTATTTGCTCATTATTCCAACTTTCAACGCTTGAGTATAAGTACCTGCCAACAAAACCAATGAAATAGACATCATCAAAACAAACGGACGGCAAAGTAATGGACAACCTCAGCAAAACGAACGAGACGAAAGCAAGACAATGCTGATTGAATTCTCCAACTCTAAGGGTTGTTTGGAAGACGAATCGAATGGCAACGAGCCTCTCATCAATCAAAATCTACTCAGGAATCGTTTTTTTCTCTTGTCCATCCTGGCCAATAAATGCGCGAAGAGGACGAGAGTCTGCAAGCAAGAAGAGGATGGAGCGTAAAGACGATGGTAAAAATGAGGCCATTAAGTCGAAGGCACGACCCAAATTAACCCCGCGCAGATTCGATCTCATCCACAGTGAATTGATAATGGTTGGTGGAGGATTCTTCCTCTCTTCGCTGAGTGAGGAGCACCATGTGGTGGGCAGGAATATAAATTCTTCGCCGATAACTGTCCGCCAAGAGTTCGCTCTGAGGAGTCGCGTGGTCAAGTTCAGTGTCACGAGAACAGCACATCTCGTGGTACAGCGGCAAGGTCAGCTGCAACTCAACTTCTTCTGGAGGGTAAGCTTCAACTTTGGTTATTACCATTGGTCGTCCTACCCTTGGTCTTTGTGCTATCCTTGGTCTATTTGCTATCCTTGGTCTATTTGCTACCCTTGGTCTATTTGCTATCCTTGGTCTATGTGCTATCTTTGGTCTAGATTCTACCCTTGGTCTTGCTTCTACCCTTGGTATAGGTTCTACCCTTGGTATACCTTCTACACTTGGTCTAGGTTCTATTCTTGATCTAGCTTCTACTCTAGGTCTAATTATTTATCAATATTTATTTATCATCTACCTACTTCCTCACACTCTCTCCGCTACAACTCTACTACTTTGATGCTAAAAGTAGTTTCTACCCTTCTTGTAGTTTAGACTTTTAGTCTAATCGAGATACTATGGTCAAATTCTCTTTTATGCATTCAACCAGAGATTATAGGACCTAATTAGTCCTAAAATCTCTGCTTGAACTCTAGCTTAACTTTTCGTCAAACTTACATTATTCTTCAAGTTTTAAAATTTTACCTGAATACCCTTTATAAAAATCGTTTTGCTGACTTCCACCTATATGTCTACTACCTGAGGCTCTAATTATTTTATATTTAACTTTAGAGTCAGCCAGGTTTTCCACCTTCTGCTACAGGTGAAGGCCAAGTTCAAGTTCAGCCAGAGTTGAATAGGATTATTAGGTGAGTCATTTTTATTATTTGTGTTGAGTCCACTCTGATTGAATTGTGGTTTCATCCGATCTTTATTGGAATTTTTGCACACAGTTATGGGTTTTTCAACTCGAAAAAATTTGCAAGCAATGGTTAATTTTTCTACGTACGTCGGTTTGGTTAATTTTTTGCAAGTAATTTATCGGTCATTTCCCTTAGATTTGGGCGTGCCTCACATCCTCCTCTACATTTTCACACGCATCCCCATAACACAATTAAATTGAGTCCGCGTTCTTAATTCAACAAGTCCCATTCTTGTTGGTGGGAAATGGCTGTGATAAATGTGGAAAGTGCCTTCCCACTTTTATCCTTCTATCAGGATTAACAGCGTTATTTTTTGTCTAGAACTTCCTCAAATGGCTTAGTTTCCACATTAATCCACAACAGATTACCATATTCAAATCAATAATTATACTTATTATACGTATCATACTTTTGTGTTTATCCATGTTTCTTCGCGAATTTT
>JAUIMY010000165.1:0-62095 GCA_033557855.1 Hydrochus callosus | reverse complement strand
GACCAACCACAGTCCCCTCATACGCATCAACGAACAAGAACAAAGACAGTCTTCAGTATATAACACCAGACAGCGTAGTCATTCTTCAGTTTCAGAAAACCTCTGAAGAAGCCAACAGGATGGTTGGTGAAACGTCAGGAAATAAATCCAAACCAACACGGCATTACCCGGAAGATCATCAACATAAGAAGGAAAACTGTATGGAAATGTGTCTCCTCAAGTATGCCATTTCAATTCTCGGAAGGTCGTCTCTTGCGTAATTTCTCCATCGGTTGCAGTATTTTCAACGGTAGGCGTGAAGCACTATCATCCCACGTCCAGCGTTGGAGGACCGTCAGTCACGTTTTTCAGGCAAGCTTCAGTCAGCTTTAAATTTAACACCGTCCGCGAAAGGTGCACCGCTATTATTGAGTGGTGAAGTATTCAATTACAGTCGCGACTCGATTTACCTCCAAATAACGTCAGACCGGAGCGATATTTTGAAAGGTCAATCCGTGAATTTCATCCGCCGCGTTAATTGGCTGCAGGGGGGTCGGGATATTTAATTTCATCCCGGCGATGGCGGTTGGATTAACGTCACTGATTCAATCCACCCCGGTTATTCGGTCCTTTTTCATCCGCTCTTTCTTCGCATTTACTTTGCAGACTTTAACGCCGCTAATGTTATAAGCAAGTCTCGAGAAATCTGATAAAGGCCCGAGTTGGGCCTGCGGCACATTATGCGTAATCCTAATTATTGTCAACTGGAATATTCGCCAACGGCTTTTGTGCGTATATTATTTGAAAAAATTCTTTTACAATATTTTTCCCTTTTAACCATTTTTGATTATTATAATGTAGAATCGAAGGTTCAACAGATTGTTTGTATTGCCTATGGCATCAGTCGGCACCGAGTTTGACGGCTATAGCCTTTGGTGCGATGGGACGATAGGGCAAAGTTTCCCCGATATCACTTCGAGGGATGATGGTGAGGCGAGTTCCAAGGGGCTTCGCAACTCGTAAGAACTAACGGCCGAGTTTGCGGGGCTAAGGCGAAGCCTAGTCCTAGAAAGTATTGATTCTGAAGCCGCGAAGGTCAGAGATAAGTGGGATTTCGGTGGCTGTGTGCTGTTTATTCCGGCGTGGCGCGCGGAAATAGATTTCCATTATGTCAGCCGGAGGCGGCGCCGTAATTTTCAATCCCCTTTGAGGATACGTACGGAACTGCTCGGGAATACGTAATCTCTGGGCTGCGGACCGCGCGAGGCTCCACTTTAATTTTATGGCTGGCAACGTACGTTAAGGGCTTGATTACGTTTTCATTGTTGGGGAATTTACTGCAGCCGGTGCAGCCGGACTGAGGGGGGGTTTGGTCCCGCGAGACGGCCCTGCCAAATGCAAACCAGGGTGGGAATGAGTTTGGGGGGTGCTTGGCATTCCGGAGGCGGCGTCTTACGTCGTTTTTTGGGTCATTTGTACTTTTCTCGCTCTTCATCTCGACGCGGGGAATTGGGGAGACCTAATATTGTGTTTCTTAGGGGTTGGTTGGCGCGGATAAGAGGGGCTCTTCGTTATAATTGGAATTTAGTGTTTACACGTCTGGATTTACATTTGCTGCTACCAGCGGTGAAGTTTGAGTAGCGCATCAACTTCAATCTGTTCATCGTTATATTAATTTTTATTGGGATATTTCAACATATATGAAATGGTGAATCCTTTATCTCGAGAATGACAGTGCTTTTCACTCTTCTAAGTTGCTTTTAAATGTGTACTCACAAATGTGTACATACACGTGAAATAAGGAAGGCAAGCTGAGCAAAACGAAGCGAAGCGGAATGATCCTGTGCTCAGCGAGCGCGATTAAATGAATTGGGAGTATTGGAATTTCGCATAAGAGTCTGGGGTCTTCCGCTTTCCCCGAACGTATTGTGATTTTCCTGGGACTTCGATCGTAAAGGCGGCAAAAAGACGAAGCCCGAGCAGGCAGCTTGGAACGGATTCAAAAATGCAAAGGACAACTCGACCCAAAGGACGCATCCAATTGCCAACCCCGAATTGAATGGATTTTCGATATCCAGCGTTCCAGGCTCCCCCACAACCACCCGGCCAATAGTGCGGTAGGTAAAAGAGGAGCCTCCTTGAATAACCGTGGGCTACGATCACCCGTCCTGTATTAAAATGCGGGTTCTCTGGGCAAAAGCGGTGCCGAATTTCGAGCGACCAGGCGCCACAGCGGCCGCTCTCGACGAGCAAAAGGAATCACAAAGAGAGAACCTGCTCGACAGGTAAAAGCCCATGCTGTCCAGCCTTGGTCGGGCACCTGTTTCTTTCGCGGACCCGGGGAATGGAACCCGCGCACGAGAACGGAACCCCGCGAAAACAATCGACGTCCCACGGGGGAAAAGCGACCAGGGGGTGGATTTTACCTCTTCGGCGAACTCGAAGTCTCCCTCGAACTTCCTTTTCCTCTTGGCGTCGCAAGAGCTCGCCAGCAGGCAGAGGAACCCAATCGCCAGAGCGAGCCGCATTGTCGACTTTTTGTCGCACCAACACCTCCGAAAAGTCCGATTTCCCGGTGCTCACTTTCGACGAAACGCGCGGGCAATGGAGGAGCCGCCACGAAAACGTACACACGATAGTACGCGACCACCTTTTTTGATTATCCGATCCTCCTACCCTCGCCTCCTTCTCTTTCTCGCGGCGCGGCGTTTGCGCGCCTCCGTCGGCGTCGCACGGACGAAGAGTGCTCCGGAACACCCGAATGGTGGGGATGCGGTGGCTGGGGGTGAAGGCAGAAAAGGGAATCGATGTCGGGCGCCGCGGAAACTCCACAGCCCACCCCCTAAACGCCAATTTGCACGGACGACGCGTCTGCGGCATCAGAGGACCATTGGAACCTCATTTGCAACAGTTGACGATCCCTTTGTCTTGGTGTCGCCTATCCGTCAAGGAATCATTTTCCATCAGCCTCACCCCCATCTCACACCATTTCCCTACAACGCACCTCCAACCATCCCTCCGTACCACACCTCCCCCTCGACCTAACATCCCACCATCCCCCTCGATCTAACCTCCCACCACCGACTCCTCCGTCTAGAAATACAGAATTCCATATTCGAATTCTCCAATATTTGAATTAATCTTCCACTGAGATGGTTCCTCGCTACAACTTACTGCTCTGGAATAATAGTGTTATTCCCATCGCCAGGGGAATCCACGAATTTTTAAAAGAGCATCTTGCATTCGTTTAATAAATAATTTCAACAGTAGAAATTTCCGTTGTAAAGAAAAAATACTAGATGCATTTCTAATCCTCAATCTAACATCTAGAACCCGAAGAAGGAAAAACCCCCAAGACAAAATGATCATGAAAAATGAAACAAAAAAGCCCAAATTCCGACCAAGTTACGGACTGCCCTATAAATAAGTGAATCCTGGGGAATTCGAGTGGGAATATACTAGAAACAGGATTAGGCGCGATAACAAGAAAACGGCGAAAGGAACGCGCGTCGGCGGCGCAAGGGCGAATGAAGAAATAAGGGATGTGCCCCTCGTAAATCCCAATTGTTAGTCCTCATTGCCTACACGGCCCTTCTTCATCATCGCGATTTGTTTTGACATGACTTTCCCGCCCCTCGGGCCCACGTTGCTCTTCCCTCACGTCGGAGGTGGATTTTTCGGGCGCCTTTTCTCTGCACGTGAGCACGTCAACAAACGAATCGATTACGCGACCGACGACGACGGACGCACAAAAACTGGGTTAAACGTTCCTCGAGGGATAGATGCGCTTCGCACCCTCGCGCCTCATGATGAGAGGCGTTCAAAGACGGGAAGTATTTCCACGGGAAAATTTGTGGCGTCGAAGGACCAAAATTGTTGCCACGCCACATTTTAATGGATGGTGCTCCTGTTTTATCAGTCTAGCTGATAGTGTATTACCATGGAGTAATCATAATGGTAACTCGTGATCACATAGCAGTAGGTATAGCTGAGGGTTGTCGAATTCCAACCCCTAACGTTCCTACAACCAGTGATGTGCGCAACCAATAAAATATAAGCACATTATTTCGAAAAACTGCGTCTACATTTTGCCTTAGTAATAATTACGTAGTTTTACAAATCATTGTATAAGATACCATTGAAATAAAACACCAATTCCAAATAAAAATTTATTCATACTAATTTGCAAGTATTCATTATTTTACGTCTCGCGTGCAACCCTCATTAAAAAAACAGAATTTCTTTCTAAAATTGCATTTATTTGTGCTAATCTCTGTAAACAATTAAAAAAAATACATAGAAGCAATGAATAATTATTGAATGAACATTCTTTGATAGAAGGTATTATTCTGAAACATAAGATCGAAACATATGAAAATTTAATGATAAAAATGGTACAACGTCAAAACGTGAAAAGCCTATTAATTGGTGAGGATTCCAAAGAAATAAAAACAAGTGATCTCCAAACCTCCGTTTATTAGGTCACAACTAGGTGCGCGACATAAACATTTTCTCACTCGTAGTGCCCATTATCGAGTACCGGGAAACGTAGCACGGGATTGAATAAAATAACTACGTACATTAAGAGTATGTTGAATCTCCATTACCTAAGCACCCTACTCAAGTGTCGAATAAATTAAACTTATCTATATTGGTGAGGAATGGTCGGTTCATTTCAGATGGATAAAGTGCCACTTGTCCACTGGAACAAATGAGAGAAGACATTAGACGATTTTCACCCGCATTGATAGGCAGCCTCAACTGGAGGATTTGCAATTCACAAGCGACTCGTGGTTAGTTTATTTGAGCGACATTGCACGTAGTGCGACCTATGAACTGAAAACAGCATCGAATTTGCAAAGTTCAACCGATATATGAAGCTCACTTACCACTTTGGTCGATTTTACAAGGAGGGCCCAACGGCGGAGCCTTGCTCACGATATCGCTGGCTTCCTTGCTTGATATTTTGAAGGGACTTCCGTCAACCGCCGTATTAACGCTATAAATTAAAAGATAGATAATTTGGAAAAATAACCGGGCGAGAGGGCGGAAACTCACCAAGAAATTCCCTTAGCGTCGATTTCCATATTGACCAGTTGCTTCCAGAATTTGTGGACTTCTTCGATTATGTTATGGGCGAAAGCGGCTGGTTTAGCTTCGCCATTGAAGGCGAATTGGTTCTCGGGTTTGCCGTCAGGGATCTTGTAGATTTTGAACCATTCGATTGTGGCCTTGAGGAGGCCAGGGAAGTGCTTTTCTATGTCGCCTACGTCGTTCAATTGATCGGCTAACGGGTCTTTTACGTCAATTGCCAGCAACTTCCAATCGGTTTCGCCTGCAATTGAACATCTTGGAAGTTATTCGCAAAAGGTAATTTAATTAAAATTTTCAACGTTTGGGGTACTTAATTATTTAGATGGAAAGTTGGGATAAACAAGTAATTTACAAATACGAAAGTTCTAATTTTATCGTGGATCAATGAACATTCAAAGGCGAAGTGTGCTGAATATCGAGGGTGATTAGGAATGGGAAGATACAATTAAGTAGATATTGTGCGGCATGCAATCCGGTAATTAAGACGAAGAGAACATTTCATTTAAATATTTCTTAATGCGGCTTGGAAAGTTGATAAGGAAATGCAAACTTGGCATTTGCACCTTTCACTTTCTTGGCCTGTGTGTTGTGATAGCTGGTAGCTGGAACTGGTTTTGATGTTTAAAACATAATGGGATTTCTAAATAAGGAACTTCAAGTTCACTCGATCCGACAATAATTATTGAATTAGATCAATTGAAATGAATGAACTTAATGTCCATATGAGATAAAATCAGAAAATAAGGTTCCGCGGAAAGTACCTTCGTCGATTAGGGCGATGGTTCCCAAAATCTTCACCTCAAGAACTTCCCCTCTTTTCGCAACTTTGTACCCCAATTCGAGGATATCAATGGGATCGTTGTCTCCTTTGCATCCTGTCCCATCATCCAGATGCTCTGGATTCTCCCAAGTTTGCGGTAGAGCCCCATAATTCCAAATGTACCCGTGATGGGGAAAGCAGTTGGAAACGAAACGCAGTTTGTTTTTCTTTATATCTTGTTTTATCGGATTTAACGTCTCTTTCATCGCAATCTATTCGAACAAAAATCGCATCAAATTCTCGTGTCCTACAGTAAATTTTGCAAATTTTTCGCAAAAAAAAGTAACAATATATACCTCCATTTTTGCATTAGTCCATCGAGGGATCTCCACAATCATATTGTAGGTCTTTTTTGAAGCGTCAGCAACCAAAGGAATGTCGTGTAATGGCGAAATGGGACCATTTTGATCGCCTGAGGTATCAGTAATTTATTTGTAATTAAAAAAAAATCATTTCGATGAATTTCAAGTATTTTTTATTAAAAAGAATTTAACACCTACTCACTTTAAAAAATTTGGTATACATATCAAAATTTTGGGCGCCTTTTCGAAAAAACACGGACGTACACGATATTAAAGTCCATAGAAAAAAGACTGTTGACGTCACACAGACGCCATATTGAGCAATACAAATACGGCAGCAAAGTCGGCAAAAATACAAAAACAAATTTCGAAAAGCATTTCAAATCGATTCCGTGGCGCACTAGATATCGAAAATCAACAATGCCGATGAAGCATCGTGAGAAAATTGCAAGTAGGCAAAAAACAAAAACTATCGAATCGTCAGGGTAATTCCAAACGAATTCAAATGCCACCCGTCCCACGCAACTTCCCGGCAACATATTGCTACATAGAGGTTAGTGGATGAATTGTACTCACGGAAGTAGACTCTGTAGTCGGTGCTGAACGGTAAGCCCCTTTCCACGGCCTGGTAAGATGAAGCCATCGCTCGTTTTGGAAAATACCGCCAAACCGGAAGCGTCCCTTCAAACAACCGCTTGTCACCGATACCTGTACGAAAGTAGCGAGTTTTTCGCGCAAAGGTTAGGGACACGTGTGAGAGCCGTACGGCGGACATTGCACCATCTAGTTGTTGGCGGGCAAAGTTCGCCGAGGTCAAAGTCAAAGGGAGGTGTGGATCCGTGCGCGAGGATGCGCATTAGCATGCGCAGGATGTTAAAGGGCGCTAGGCCTGTGTAAAAAGGGCGCTGTGTGTATGGAGAAGGGATGTCTAGCACACTGCGATCTTTGTATTGTACCTAATTGTAAAATGTGGCGTGATGTTCGGAAGGTGGCGCAATGGATCCATTTTCGATTTTTTTGAATTTGTATTCAACATTTAATTTTCTAAATGAACTCATTTAATTTACATTGGTCCTAAAAGTAAAATGAGTCAATTTTCATAACTGGTATTGAATATTGCAGAGGGAATGATGTACGCAACAGAAAAAATGGCAGGGGAAAATTTCCATTTGTGCGGAAGAAATTCGCTTTTCTCAAACGGAGCTGCGCTAAATTTGAATATCAAAAATTGCACTGCCATTCGACATACGACATACTCACTTAAGATTACAAGTAGATAAAAATGTAATTCTCAGTATCGCCCTTGAAACGCGGACGCGAATACGACTGCCATAGATAAGATAAGCGGTTATCGCAGTTAAATATGGTTCTAATTATAATTCAAATTTATTTAGATTCTAGATGATAAAAGTGATTTTTAAGCCTTATTTTTTAATTTAAACTTTATTTTACGTCGCGTTGAAAAATACAACCGAATTCTTCGCAAATTCCGCGAAATCACATAACCAACAAGCAGAAGAAATAATTACCGAAGTGAAGTTGAAAACATTGCATCGCGCAATCGTTACGACTTTTCCTACCTTATCAAACACTAACGATGCTGCAAATAACTGTTGTTTAGACACGAATGCTGTTGTGCAATGATTCTCAAAAGGAGCAAAAATGATGGAATACAGTAAACGAAAGAAAATGGGTTAAGTGGAAGGTGGAAATTGTAATTGGCATGGCGCATGTCGATGGCAAAACCGTCCCCTTTATACACGCTGGGTAGCGCGCGTTTCAGTTCGTTTTTCCCCATTCGTTAAGGGATGAGCTCGCACCCTCTCCGCCTCGAACGCGTCCACAGGCGATGTTTCCCCGAGCTGAAGTGACGACCCAACACTTCCGGATCCACTGTTGATTTTTAATGGTCTTTGCGTGAACATTCCCATCGGAAATCTTCGCCGAAAATGGAAGACAACGTGACGGACGACTCGTTGAGTGACATCCCCCATCACCTTTTACCTTCTATCCACCAGTATCTCTCTGGAATGCACGAGAGAAAATTGGACTTGAGGGTGGCCCACATTCGGCAGTCTATAGCCAACATTTACCCCTTCATAGTGTTCATGTACGTGCTGCTGATTTGCTTCGGGCTCGTCTCCAATTCCGCCGTCCTCTTCCACATCATCAAGAACGCTCTCTACAAAGATGCGACTTGCAGCTTCATCATCAACAACGTTATCAGTGACATCATCAAGTGTTCGTTCATACTTCCCTTGTCCTTGTACGTGTTGCTGGTCCAGAATTGGACTTTGGGAGAGTTGCTGTGCTCCTTCTTGCCTATGCTGCAGGTCAGTTTTGCCGATGACTGTGGATGATTATTGATTGTTATCACTTTTTCATTTATTCCCCAAAGAGTAAAGTTAAATACATTATTGAATTTACAATAGGTCTACTCTAAAATTCGTTATGATATTGCAATACAATTTTTAAGAGGGTGTATTGTTTTCTTACTGGAAAATAAATCAAAAACGTACAACCTACCTAGACCATCTTGGAATGTTGGAAGATGTACCTAATTTAACAAAGTTTGTTCGGCAACTAATTTGTAGGTACGTAGTAATTTGTCTCAGACGTACTGAGGTGAATCATCGTTACGAACGATCCTAAAAGGGAAATTTCAATTACAGGAGCCATTCGAAAAGTTCAGGTAAATAGAGATCGCTGACTGCGCGGAACTAATCGTAACTTCCTAGTTTGCGAGTTCAGTCTCCGCCTTTCTCCTACTTATCCCTTTGTTTGATTAGAAATTTAGAATGCTTCTCGGTTTCGTACAGTTACGAAAATTATTTGCAGAAAAAAAATCACAAATGAAGCTTTTCCTCTGAAATTCATTAGTATCCAGAGGATTTCTCACTCCCTACTGTCTTTATTAACATCTCACCTCACCTTCCCCCATATTAAAAGCATACCCCCGCAGCGCTCATATTCGAACGTTACAGCGATAGGAATGCTTTAATGGGAATTTAATATGCACTCACAAAGTGAAGAATCGCTCGTGCACCATATATATGTGCCGCTTTTAATAGCTTCCCAACCGACTCACCTCATTTAGGGCGAAAGCGTGGGAGAGGAAGGGGTGCATCGGAAAGATGAAAGAGGAATCGCATTGTTCGCTGTTAGGCTGTCAGGAGGGAGGCACTTATTAAATTTGTTTCGGGATTTCGATCCGACCTCTCTCCGGCAATATTTCACGTGACATTTTCCAATCGAATATAGCCCAGACCGCGTTTGATCTCGCCTGTCCCATATTAATAGTCCCTGTTGTGGGTGAGTCCTGATGACTTTCCCAGGAAGTTTAAAATTGACGTGCTCGGTGCTGTCGTCTGAATAACTGGCATTTCCTTGAAATAAGTCTAGACATGCTAATTAGTATCAACAGAAACTGTATTGTATTTATTTGCCTAGTCTTTGGTATCACAGATTCACAACACCCGGAATTTGAACTCCCTGAACGCTCGGTCGACGGGTGTTTACGGGATTGAGTTACTAATGAGAAAGTTGTCAAAATAAACAACGAGTTACGCATTAAGATTAGTTAGTTAATACTATTAGAATGGTACATACTGATGAAGATATGGCCAATATAGGTTATAAGCATGTGATGTGATAATAGGTCATGGGCCAAAAATACGGCCACGTTTTTGGCCCCAAGCGACATTAAGTCGCGACTTCCCAAAAGGCAAAGTAATTCCGAAGGCCCCATAAAACTGCCATAATGTTCGATGAGGACGTAACTTTTTTACTGCCACGCCCCGAGCTTCTCGGGCCATTACTGTCAGCCCTAATCCTTTACAAAATATGATATCATAATATAAGGGCGAATTAATTGAAGTCTGGGTGTGCGCGGGTGTTAGCAGATAGCAGCTAACGCCCTTCTCCGACGATGTACGTGGCTGAAAGCTCGCCTAAAAATGTTATGTTGCAGTTTCAATTTAGTCTTCGGTCGGAATTCGAGTGGAAATCCATAAGGAGGGCGGATTAACGAGTAACGATGTTTTAATTCGAAAAGTTCGGGGCCCATCGATTTAAAGATTACACGGGAAAAGTCAATTTTCCAGTTCGACAGACCTGCTAGGAGGGGTAAACGTTAATTATTCCTGAGGCGATCAATTCAACGATTCTCTTTGCACCGGTCTGTTTATCCGAGTAAATACGGGTCGGTTTGAAAAGTGGGATTTCCGATTCTTCATTTCCTTTTGCTTTCACCGCAAATTTGTTGTGGGACTTCGCGGTGAGCCTCAACTTTTGCGGCAATATTTTGTAATGGTTTGGAGTTCTCACATTACTGGCAATTAGTTTGACGATTAAAATCCAATTTAAAAAATATAATATACTCTTTTAAAACTTCGTTTTGAAGGGTATAAAAAGGAAATCATTTTTAATACCGGTTTTACTATTACACTGTTCACGTGTTGGAATGGATACTGGAATTTACTGTTGAAAATATCCTAAAATCCTCGACTCGACTCGACTCGACTGGCGTAAGACTTTTCGCGATCGCCTGAACGGTTGGAATATCGATTAACAATTTCAAGAGAATACGTAATTTATTGTTGTACAGTGCCTTACATTATTTAAGGCTTGTCTCAGGACGGAGCAGGTTCAGTAATAATTCATAAGGTCTATTACAAGGGATCCGCATCAATCGCCAGCAGGGTTTACTCGGAATATTTTTTCTCACTTCGAGAGAACCTCTCTTGTGTAGTAGTATCCTAAATTGAGAACTAAACAATATCGATTTTCCTTCTGCGGGAAAACAGGAATGTAGAACTATATTTCAAACCGTAAGAGAAGATGTTTAGCGCAGAATTGCGATTGCATGGGCTTCAATTCCGAAAATGCACTCCGCTATAACACGGAAGAATATGTGAATAGGACGTCTAGGCGCAAGGAGATACGAACCACTACAGTACGAAGCTTTCAAGGGATCATAATTCACATTGGCTTCCGCTTCTGCTGGAAAAATTAAGTAAAAACGAACCGACTTTTGGAAAAACCTCCGCCATTCAGTTGAACAAGCCATCATTAGTGCTTGCTTCATAGGGAATCGATAACAATCCTCCAAAGATTTCCCAGATTCCGGAACATTCCATACTCCACACATCCGACAAACGATTATCTACGGTCGTGCTTCATTATCCTAACGTTACCCTCGAGACCCCGCCATATAAGCCAAGCTTGTCGTTCGATAGTGCAAAAAGAGATAAAGTGCGACAAGAACATCCATTAATTACACACGCTCGTCTCCCCATCTAATGATAATTCGACCCTGTAATAACGTGAGGTTGCTGAGAAAATTTCGTGCAATTACTGAGCGCACTCGAACCCCCAACGGCTGCCCGATTATCATTAATCATCAATTTTAATCACCCGCCACACCTAGCTTTTTACGTCGCGAATTCATCACGATTCCTTGGAAGTCTTCATTTCTTCGCGATTCCAAAAAAAAATCATGAAGTTCCCAAGAAAGACTCCAGTCGCGATCCAACTCTCGTCTCGCGACTTACTTATGTAGAGGAGAAGCGCTGTATTGCTTCTCTTTATAACTCACGAAACTCTCCAGCTTTAATTGGCACTTTTCCCGGTATGCCTCCGCCTAAGCATCCTTCATACGACTTCCCCCCGAACGTTAAGGGCGGATAAACTTGTACCTAGCAGTCCCGGGGGAATCCTTTGAACGCGGAAGCTTTCGTCCTGTATAAATTTTCTTCGCGATTGATTCAAGTTAAAATTGGTAACTCGGAATCCAGCTGTTTCGCGAATTGACGCTGCATTTTTTCCGAATTGCAATTTCAACCCAGTTGCTAGACGAGGGGTTGATAGACACTTCTTTGTTCTACGTGGGGAGCGTGGCCGCGTTTTAACGCTTAATTGCCGTCCGTGGGGCGAATGCGTGGTTAGGGGTAACTTCGCATGACATGGGTGCCGCCCGAATTATTACTCTGATATCCTGAGTGACATTTAATTAGCTCGGGCACCCGCTGATGGCTCGAGTGCCGGAAATAATCCGTCAAATCCAGTTCCGGAACTAGTCTGAGCCTTTTACAGTTCGCCCTCCACTATGGGCCCCACTAACAATCTTGATAGTTCAGTGTTAAATCGTGCGTCTTATTAAGGGAGTTAGGTAGTTGAGCTGATGCGATGAACTTTAAGCCTTTCCTTCTGCCTCCCATAAAAGGAGTAACTTTACAGTGACTTTAACTTTTGCTATTCGGGTGTTATCAATAATGTTTTGCCTCCACGGTAGGGAAGTACGTATTTTTGTTTACCAAACATAACATCCCGATAATTCCCACGTGCATACGAAGTAGGTGCATTTTCCCGTAGAAAAGGGTTTAATTTCGCTTCCACAACCACTATTGATTTCATTTATTTTCTACGACCTCAATGCGCAGAATACTTGAAAACATCATTTAAAAAAATCGAATACAGCAAATTCAGTGCACTCGCTGATAAATGTGGTAGATAGATGAAATCGCTAACGCCAGGACTATATTCCCCCATTGGTTTTTTTCCCTGACTGACGGGGAAATATAAAATTTAAATGGACTGTCGTCCTATGGCAGGGGAATCCCATTTTCCCATTAGATTCCCAGCGTCCAACCTTTTTCGATCTGAATCAAATCGTCTCCCTGGACATAATCCTCAATTTTTTTATTTATGAATAAATAAATATACTTATATTTAAAATGATTTTTTCCCACATCTAGTACCACATAAGAAAGTATACCACACTTTGATTTTGCCTGCGATGCCTGGAATACATTTTCAGTGGAAACATGTATTTACACTCCGGGCTCCACAATAAAATCCCTTTCAGGGAATCACAATTTTCCTTCCCCCAACCCCAGAGCCGTTCTCTACAAGCGTTAATCTCACGCGATTTGCAATTTTAATGCAACTTTTCCCTCTTTATTTTTCGCCCCGCAGGAGTCACCCCTCGAGTGATTCGCAGTTCCGCCGCTCTTTCACTTCACATGTAGCGCATCCGCCCTTATCAATTTAAGGAAGGTGGATGAATCACAAAATGATTCTAAAACTTTATTTTCGCATACCTGTATGAATGATAAGAAAGTAAGTCACCCTCAAAGCCACGCTCCTTTCTTATCAGACAGTTCTATATAGGAGTTGTTTACCACTGGCCCATATTCCCGTACAAGTGATTTCAGTTTTCTGAAACCCCTCCCGTGTCCCCATGTTCTTTATAACAATACCCGATGTACCTACCACAGTCCATTATGTATAGGTACGCGAAGACCAATGCGACGCGCCTGGCCGGTCTCTTGTCCCATCCGAAGTCGATCCAATCACTCATAGGAGAGGGAGACCATAAAATTGATTGTACGATTCCTCCTGCTATCCCATCTCCCCACGAGGTCCTTATTTTTTTTATCATTTTATAGAGTAATTCCGCGATGGCACGTCCCGCCCCTCTCCCTCGCCCGCACAACACGAAACTTGGGATATCATTCGGTTGGAAGAGTTTATTGGCAACCCTCAGCACGTGGATGTGCGGCTCGCTTATTCTGAGCCAGGCGGCTTGAAAAAGCATCGGATGGAAGAACAGTGTTGACAAAAAAGATAGTTCGGGATGAACCTTGGAATTTCTGATAGGCACCCCAAATTGACGCATTTAAACCATCACCCTCACTTTTATACTTCAAGCTACATAACATTTATATTTTATATATTATTACATTTACATTACTTCCGTATTAAAGTTCAAGTTTCTATGTTTATTCGTGGTCAATAAATTAATTATTATTGTTATTGTTATTATGCACATAACATTTGTTGTAAGAGGGTACCTACATTTGGTGGAGGCGCCGGGGAATTAAATGCAAATCGGTACACATTTGGTGGATGCGCCGGGGAATTAAATAGAGGTGGGTACACATTTGGTGGATGCGCCGGGGAATTAAATGCAAGTAGGTGCTCATTCGGTGGAGGCGCCAACCGTACATCAACTTGCTACGTATGACCCAGGTGATGAGGTAAATAAGTGATTACAAATACGTAGTTGCATACTTTTATCGAATTCGTAGTCCTCATTTCCATCTAATTTTCTTACGGCGAAGTTTACACACAGAGCCCCTCTCAAAGGGGATGTTTATATGTATTTACTTTCGCCATTACTCGCACACGATGTGGTACGTTCGAGATGGAGATAAAGCCGAAAGGGAGGCTCCTTTGAGGAAGCCTTACCAAGGGATCTCCTTCATAAATATGAACTGGGACGGTATATAGTTTTTGCTAGGGTTTCGACTCGGATTGGAGGCAAAGAGATTATTTTTAATATCGCCTCAGCCTTTTATCATCGACGACGGATTATTCCTATGCTTTTATCTACACGTGCTTTGGGGCGCTTCGGTGTATCGAGAGGTGCGTTAAAATTTTCAAGGAAAAGAGCGGTATTGTATTGCCACAATAATCGAAAACCAATACAAAAAGATTGAACGACCTACTTCGCAGCGTTTGCAGCAGATTCCATGGAAAATGCTCTACGTTTCCGTAACGACGACCGACTTTGGGATATTGTACGGATAAAGTTTTCAAGTGAAGAGTTGATTGGATGTAATATATCTCAGCATGTTTGAAAATTGAAAATGTAGAATCGTAGAATTGTCGTTCTACTATGATTTTCAGAATAATTAAATTTCCATTCTCTCCGGATTGGATATCTACTACATAGTAGAACGCATTAATATAGGTAGGTAATATGAATGAATCCATGCTTCACTTTAACTATGGCTAGGTGCAATTTAATTGGAAGAAACCTCTATAAAATTCCTCCAGCGGAAGAATTGAATTACATCGAATTAAGCGTCGCGTCGAGATGAAATCTCCAAGGAGCGGATGCCCCATCTTCAACACAAACGGGAAATTCCGCCCTTTGGAATTCCCAGGTCGGCAATTAAACACTTTCCGTCTCGAACGCTAAACATTCTCGAGCCTCGAAAGGTCCCCCAGCATTTCTTTCCGTTTTCGCCCTTTCACTAGAATCCTCTCCTCCCCTGGCCCAACGATAATTCGTCCTCTTTGCGTCCATTGTTCGCCGGCTGTTTTTGCCAATGCCACTCGCGCTGCGGTCCTGTTTGTGAAGACCTGAGCGGAAAGCCGTGCAAGTTTAATAAGTGTGTCGTCTAGGTGACCGACAAAGCGAGTGGAAACCCTTCTGCCGATAATTTGATTCTCACGCGAGAGTGGGTCGCGAAGCCCTTGCCCTACTCCCCTTTTCTCCGTCTATGCCTCAACAAGCCGTTCGCGAATGAGAACCCTCATTTCGGGTGAGAAAGCCGGATGGATTGGAAAATTGATTCGGGACTGGAATAGGCAATAAAAATATTATTTGATTCGGGGGAATGAAAATCGTCCTCTTATGCATCGATTTCATTACATTTGGTTTCGTACGTTCTCATATTTTCATTGGTTCCTTTTGCAGGATATCCCGATGCACACCACGATGCTCACGTTCGTCCTGATAGCTTGGGATAGACTGAGGATGATCCGCAATCCTTCCAAACCTCGGTTTCCAGCGTTGGTGTGCACGATAGGCACTTGGCTGACTGCAGTTTGCTTAGTTCTTCCTTACCCGATATACATCATGTATGTGGACTTGGGGGTGAGTTTTGAAAACAAGATTCTGTTGTAATAAAGGTAAATATTGCGGCGGTTGGGCGAAAACAAGGAGCAATAACGAATCAAATCAGAATTGGGCATCAGGGGTTTTCAAAATGCAAATCGAATTGGAATTTGCTCATCCGATATGCGAAGGGTATTACTGCTACAATCATTGTAAAAATTAGATGTACAGTGGGGTTGCTTTATTGTACACCACGTGGTCTGGATTATACATGCTGTTATGTAGACGTGGACTATTGACACGCGTCAATGGATTTGGTGCTACGTAAATTTCTCCATTCGTTTGTTTAGAAGAAGCATTGGGAAAAAAAGATTTAGCCATGAGGGATGGCTATGCGAAATGTATTATTCTTTTTAATAAACTGAAATTAAAGTAAAATTATTTCGGTCTACAAAGAAAAAAAATTAGTCTAAAATTCCTCTTGAGTTTCCTTTATTGGAGCATTCGCCCTCTCGTATTAGGTTCTTGGATATATTTGTAATCAGCCTTGCGATGCTGTATCCTGTTTAATCAAACGGCGTTATTAAACTTCCCGGGCGATGTCCCTCAAATCTTCCTTTTTCCATTTCCCTTCCTGTGTTCTATCCTCATCGGTTCCCATTTCCTGCCTTCTCGAGGGGGATTTAAATACAGCCACCGTTTTGCTCTCACAAGTCCCTTCCGCCTTGAAGTTTCGATCGTTTTAAGCCTCTTTCGGCCCTTTTCGGCTGTTGTCCGGCAAAAGGTCTCGCAACTCCTCAACTCATTCTCGTCCCCGGGGGATTCAGGCGATCGAGAGGCAACAGGCACAATTCTACTCTTTGTGTTATCTTGTTTGTGTCCCGCTTCCACTCTAGCCTTCCCAATAACATCGCGTTCAAGTAAACCCCCTTCAAAGCTCCGTACGATCAAAGTAGGAGAGGTCGCGACAGATTTTCCTTGGAAGTCTCTTGCTTTTAGGCCGTTATTGCCGTGAACCCGTGTACTCCCCGTTATTGTCAGGATGAAGCCGAGAATCTTCTTTGAAAAGATTTTTGACGTTAATAATGTTTACAGCCCAAATTCCACAGGAATATAAGCATAGGCAGATATTTACTAGCCCGTTTTCACATTAGTATAAATCAGTGTATATTATATATAGTACCGTATAGTATAGTATAAATAGTGTAAGAAATGTTTTTGAGGGATGTTCCACAAAAAAATCGCAAAGAAACGCGCAAATTCCAACGGAAAACAAGCGCGGAATTAATGTCCCGGCGCCTCCGCCAAAGTGCGCTCGATTTCTCGATTTTCGATGCGCTTTTGGCGGAGGCGTATGCCGGTCAATACAAAATGGGATGTGTGACTGTCATCAGTATTTCAAACCGGGGAGGCCAAACAGAACGGCGAAATGTCAAAGTCAGAAACGTCAAAATCGCTTGCATAAAATTTGCCCGTTTTTGGCCGTTTTTAAGCCAATTTTCACCGAAATTTTCCTCAAAAAGGCTTCTACGACGTTTTTTGAGCCGATTCGACGGGCCACGCGCACCAAACGACGGATTTTCGTCCTCTGAAATTTCCCACGAAAATGACTTTTTAAGGTTAGTTTTACGGACAGACTGGATCGCCATGCTTTTCGTCCTATGGCCTTTGCGATTATTCCGTTGAACATTTCAACGTTGGAGGGAACGGTGGGAAATTTATGCCCTCGCGTCCAAACTCCATATTTTTCATAATAATGGCAAAAGAGGGGTGGTTTTAAACCGATGAATCCCTAAACGTTGAATGTGATCCTCGTTGATGTACGATCCTCCCTAAATCAGCCTTAACTTTACGCTAGCAGGAGCGCGGCAAATTTTCGTCATCTCTGCTCCCCAACTTCCCAGCATTAATAAACGGCTACTGGGTCGGGGAAAGTGCGTCCCCTCATTAGGCAGACGGTGCTCTTCGGACGATCTCCCTGGCATTTTTAACTCGCGTCGCCAGCTAAATTTTAACCAGAAGCACCGAGCTTGGGACGCCCTCGGGCGTTTTATCTTATAGGGGCGCTGCTGTTCCCATTAAGTTTGGACAGATTGTCATTGTTCTTAACCGAAAAACGGAGCCTTGTTTTTGGGGAATTGCGTCCAATTTTCCAACAATTTTAAAACAATGACAGAGATTTTCGTGTCCAATTTTCTATCACTTCCCCTGCCTATAGCTTTTCTTCCCCAACCGCCAACTCCGCGAACGGAGCTTATGACAAACTTTGGCAAAGTTTCGTAAGCACCCGCATCTTTCATTTCCCATTTGTGAACTTCCGAGCCAATTTAGTTTCCTTCCGTTTTTCCTTGCTCACTTTGTTTTTTTTTGGAACTACCGGCTCGAGCCCATCAATGTGGCTTGGAATAACAGGTCTCAAGCCCTGAATTTACGTAACTGGGTTTCCCCTGAGATGGGAGCTGCGAACGGATGGTGTCGCTCCAAATCCTCTTAGGTATATTCCAGCAGAGACTATGATTCCAAGGAGGATATTCCGGGCCACGGTGGGGAGTTTTGCGTAGGGCAGGCATCCGCACTCTAAAGTTCGTTCCGTCGAGTTCCCAACGGTTATAATTGTTATAATTTCCTGTTTGTAACTATAGTTTGATAAATTCACCGCAACATCGTTAGACAGCCCCTAATTGGTGGCTAAATTCCCGCTGATGGGTGGAACTCGGCCTCTGGGGTATACTTCGGACGTTTCGTGTTCAGCCACTGACGAGGATGTACACAAAATCGATTCTTTCCACTCCAACTTTTTTAATAAGCGAGAGTTTCCGAACGTCAACTGGCTCGATAATTGCTTTATTCCTTTCAGAGGTTCCATCGGCCAAAGGTCGCTGATAATTGAGAGGTCTTCTGACGTGAAAAACACTTCCACGATTTCTCACATTCAAAATCAACCTCATTTCGCTTAGGTATTCCCAAGTTGGACAAACGTATCCTTGGTGAGTGTCGTTATTCAGGGGTAGATTTCCAAGAATAGAATATCAATTGATGAATCTGGGGAATCTGTAGTCAACCCTAGATAATCGAATTGCGATTCCCCTTATCCCCTACCCTCAATCAGAATTCGGGGAAATTGCTGCAAATTGCACCATCGACGCATTTAATACCTGCGTTTTGGGCGTGTTATCGGAAATCGAGGTTTAAATAGGCATGCAGGACGCCCGAATTCTCTCTGCATTTTAAAACCAGTCCACCCGTGAATTTTTCAGAATTGCATTGCATTGTTTCTGAAGTTCCATTCAAACTTTCGGAGTATGAAATCAGTTGAAGTGAAATTTCCAGTGATCATTTGGAGGATCTGTCTGTCTCAAATGCCGAGCGATCATTCGAGGGTGAGGCGGAAAATGCCCGCAAATTCATCACTCATTTCCGGTCACAAGAGCGGAACTTGTTTTCCTGCACCTCCAGCCGAGTGTGGGGTGCTCGTAATGCAAATAAGTTGACTGCGGGGAATTTCCACGTCCCAGCTTCCAATTTCTTCGTCAAGCTTAACACTCTGACATCAAAGTGGCGTGTTGCGGTGAGCCGTGCTCGAAATTCGTTATCGGTCTGCCTCACTCTCCGGCATCGCCGTTTCCTGGTCGAGATTTCAATCGAAATCAAACATGGAATTCCGCGAATTCCTGTCCGGTAATAGAGCCCGCCATTGGAAGCAAATGGTATGCCTAGGTTACCTCTGGAGGAATTATTCGAATTGTTCTGGCCCTGTTTTCTGCGTGAATTTATTTATCCTCGAGTTAATTATTTGTATTACGCGAATGATAGACGCTTTGACCACAGTACACTGTGACAGTCAACGTTTATCAGTGGAGGGTAGAATGAGCGCACAGACTGACATCTTCCTATTTACGACCCCTTTTATTTGTTTTTCCAACTCGACCCAGGAAAAACCTCAGGGAGAACTGCGCGAAATTTCATATCGCATATTGTGTCCCTTTTTATTGAGTTAGTGAAATAATAACGGGCTGCAATCTGGCAGACAGTGCAATATGGCGCGCTCGAGCCCTTTTCGAAAAATGAGACATCCCCGAGGCCTTGCTGAATAATAAAGGGCGAGCTTTGAGCCATAGCACCCGTTTGTAGTCGGGAGCAGAATACGAGGAATCAGCTTTGAAAAATATCTTGGGGAAACGCAGAGTGCAAAGTTCTTTGAAAATACTTAGGGGTGTAAAATTGAAATACCACTTTTCTAACTCCTTTGTCTAGATAGATGCCCACGTTTAATTCAATCTCCGTACATAGCACCACAATTTAAAACATTCATTTGGAAAAATAGTTTGCGGGACGCTCTGAAATGCAACATATTTCCCAGGATTCCCGACGTAGAAAAACACGAATAGTCTCGTGCAACGGCGGATGCACCGCTTGAATAGAAAACTGTACAATGCGGAGGCCAAACAGCGCGTTGCTTTTCAAAGGGCTGCAGTTGAAGTGCTGGCGATTGGCGTTCTGCCATTCTAAGTAAAAACCTCCCTGGTGATTGGGTTTGTCGCAGAATCCAACTTGCTTCCAAGAAAGAGAATAATGGCCAACTGATGTTATGTTAACTTTATACAATAACTGGCCAAAGTTAGTTCAGCTCGGGAAGTTTTCGCGGAATCCAGACCACTTTGCATTGAAATTAGGGCAACGTTGCATTTCGCGCTCAATTTGTGGAAACATGTCCGCCGGGCGTCCGGTTTGCACTCTTTATGTGCAACGCGAACAAAGAGACGTGCCTTTTTGAGCGTACTCCCTGGAATAAAGCGCTTTGAAAAATCTACGTTTTCCAAAAATAATTCAAAAAATTGTTTTTCCGCATTTTATGTAAGTGGAAGTATTCTGAAATAGAACGAATAGTAAATGGAACTTGCAGCTGACGCTTTTAGATGTACAGATGAGAAAACGAACCAGCCCACCCCCGCCCCGGCTGCAATCCAATTATGACCGAATGAAGTTGAATGGCATGGGGCTGCTAATGCACCACCTCGGCACATTTTCACGATATCACTTACGGTAATGGATTTAGTCCCAAGGAGGTTCCATTTCACTCTAATGTTCGCGGATTATCTAAACAAATCCTGCGGTTTACTTTTGTGTGGTTAAAATCGAGTCACTTCCCATTTCCTTCCGAGCATACACGTCGGATTCGTAGGCAGAAAAATGCTGCGACTCGCGGGGATTCAAATATTAGTTTCCATATTAATTGGAATTTAATTTCCGCCGCGCAATCTCCCCGCAGCAAATTTCGCGTGAATGTAGGGCAATCCGCAAATTGGTGGGTTTCCATACGAATGCTGACTGGAATTCGAAATTTAATCGCCCGAAAGCCAATCAAGTGCGGAATTAAACTTCGTCGGTGCACTGAAAAGTGACGTGCGGCTTCTTTGCTTGCAGAAGCATTTCTCCGCTTTTCAAGGAGTTGGAATTTGCATAGTCAACCTCACGGATGATATGCAGGAGTACACCAGAGGAATCTTCCTCATAATGTGAGTATTTCCAAAGATAAAAAATAGTTATTCGCAGTGCACGCTCATGGTGGGATCGAAGGGTGGTGCGGATTTCTTGCGGCGCGTTTGGAAAAATCAAACGGGTATTATCGCAAGAAAACGGACGAGTAGGTGTGATTTTAATTTGCATCTCGCAATTAATTAAAATGATTACATCAAATATTCATAATCCATTGTAGACTGGATCGATATCGTCTGGGGTGAAAATAACAGCACATCAGTTGCAGGAGCCGCCGTTCTTCCAGAATTAGCGTATAAATTAATCACTGTCGCCCTCTTAAAAAAAACGAACAGGCAGGGCGGGGGTTAATTAAAAACGCTATCGCTAAATCCTCCACAGGCTAGAGTAAAACCCGACGCGACGTGGCTTTTCTCCATTCACCACCGATCCGATATTTCCGTTGGAAATTGAAAACTTTTTGAGCTAGAGTAGAATTTCCACCGCGAACAATTCAACGGTTTCATAAACTCGCGTACGAGCAGTAAGGTAAACGTTTCTGCGGGAGTGGGCGTTTAATTGGCGGGCGGAGATGTTGAACATTTGTTCAGGGTAGTAGAGGAGAGGGTTTAGTGTTTTCGCGGAAATCCCCAATTAAATTTTCACCGGGGTGATTGGGCTGTTCTGGAATTTCCGGCGTCGGTCTCCAAAGTATTTCCTGCGAAAATCCCCTGAGTGTCCCCTTAATTTCAGGTAATTACCAGAGATCCGCCCCCTCACATCACATGAAGCATTTTACTTTTCACTTCTTGGCGTTTGAACGCGTTGCGTTGGGGTGATGAGGGTGTGATGGAGGTGGACACTTTCCGGACCGAAAAAAGAATAATGGCGTTAGCTAAACTGCCATTGCAGGGATTTTTGTTTTGGTGAGATTTGGTGAGATAATGCCACGTATTGACGTGGCATTAAACTCTAAAAATTCACCTCCAAACGCTCACGAGCCGTGATTACTCCTGAGCTTCCATGAATTTCGTTATCTGCGCGGGTTCATTTCCGCTGGGGAAATATTTGGTGTATTCCTCCAGTTATTAAGCTAGGGGGGAAGACGGAATTAATTTTGGGGGGTTTTCCATTAGTATGTCTCTAGACACACATGGGTTGATAGCTGGTTTAGCCTCGATATACAATTGCTCGAGTGGCAAATATTTGCGGTTGTGCAATCAATATCCAGCTTAGACACTCCAAACTTGGGAATTATGTGTAACCATCGAATAAATGGATCACTGATTGATTTATTTTCGCAATTTCATAAATAATTCATTTATATTCCCAATTTCATCCATAATCGATTTATTTTCTCATTTGATCAAGAACTGATTTCCTCGATTATTCCCGAATCATTGGGGTGAAATTATTTGCTTTTTTCTAGGTACGCAGCACCCTTAGCTACAATCTCTTACATCTACGTTAAACTTTCGAGAGAACTCCAAAGTCACCACGCGGTGATGCTGTTTGAATCGAGGAGCAGGGGTTGTAGGTCCAGGGCGGATTCCCATTCAACAACAACAGAACTAAGGTGATTTTTCCACCATTTACGTACCATATTTATCGTTTATCAGCATAGGATTTTTGTTTACAATGAATATAATTAATTATTATCAACAATTACAATAAAACAAACACAAGCACATTCCAAAAAAATCAATCTTAATTCTCATTTGGAAATTTTTACCATCCTCTGTATTTCGCAGCTTCGCATCTTTCAGAATTTAAAAAATCGTCAAGCTTGTTTTCATAATTAGCTCCCTCAGATCAAAGGAAGAACTTCCAAACGAACGGCAGTTCGTCCTATAATAAATAAATCCCCCTATTTACGAAAACTGGGGCTGTCGAAGCAATTTTTTTCAAACTGGAAACCTAATTTAGCAAGAGCGTTTTCATTCTGGAATTAACAACCCCCCCGGCTTGCGAACACGGGGGTTGCCGGCAACGCCAACTCGGATGTATTTCATAGGGGTAGCAGGGGCGATTACGACGGCCTGAGCCAATACAGCAGGGGCAGCTTCCGAGACAAGGACGACTACAGGGCCATACACGAGATCTGCGAGAGCGAGGTGGACGTCACCAAGGAGAAGAGGACCCAAAAATATTTGGTTTCCATGACCACCCTTTACGCCCTTTGCCTTTGCCCTCTGATGGTCCTCAGGCTGGCCCGGCTGGCCCTCATAGAGACCTACGAAAACAGCGGCCACTTCGACATCACTTACACCCTTTTCGTGTGGGTGGCGTTCCTCCCGACGTGCACGACGCCAATGGTCTTCGCCTCGTGGCAGATGAGCAGGTCAGTTGCATCGCGAGACAATGTTCACTGTTTGGGGTTGCATCTCCGCAACATGTAGCACCTTTTTCGATCAGTAACACAGCAGTAGAGCGTCTAAATCGTCAATCATTCCGCATCATGGGCAGACCCACTTGACTGGATATAAGGGTTTGAGTGTCCACTCGAAAAGGAACCCTCATTACTACAACCTAAACAATGCATTCGAATGCACGGTCACTCCCCCATTGAATTTCGCGTTAAAAACAGGAAGAGGTGAACCCTCGAAATTACCCTCTCGAGCCCCAACCCTGGCGCGTGAGAGTTATGCATGGGCCGGAAGAGCCCTTACAGAAATTACACCCCCGTAAGTAATGAGGGTGCGTTTTTTTCCAGGCGCCTGGAAATCCCTTTCGCGTGCACGCTTTTCGCCGGATTTTAATTTTTAATAGGGATGTTCTCCCTAAGAGTGCGCGCACTCGAACAAGAATCATTTGCATAGTGGCGTCGCTGCATTAGGACCTCCGCCCCCTAAATTAGGATTGCCTTGCATAACTTGCATCTCGCTTCCCTTCAAGTGGAATTAGAGTCGTCTAATTTGCAAATGGTTTGCCTAGGGACGCGGCGTCAGTGGATAATTTGCGTGAGCGTACGCGAAACGAAATACCGCGACGAAGAAGTCCTCTACGTGGAAATTATCGTTGGAGAATAAAGCGATTTGTAGTCTCTTCGTTGCTTCGCCCATTGCGAGCGCCATCGAGTGCGCACCATTACGCCTTTTTTTCCATTTTTCCGGGGATTTCCATGCAGAAAAAGCAATTTCCATTCGGGTCATTGCAGTGTCATTTGGATAATGGGGTTGTTTGAGTTTTCGAGGCGATTGGCGGACGATTTTTCCTCCATTAGGGAGAATATGGCAATTTGGGCGCATTTTACATAATCTTTGACACGTGTATGGGAATATTGGATTGCCAATACTAAATACTTTAACCAGTGCAGTGGTCGTATTCTATTTAATTAGAATTTTGCAGTCGCCTTCGACCGCAGTGGGGGAACTTGTTTTGACCAATGAACGCCACGGAGCGCTGTCCCCCCCACCGCACCGCGATGGAAGGCAAAAGCGTACGCGTGTCTAGAATTCTAATGAAATAGAATGCAATCGCAGATTTATGACTATTTTTGCCGTTCTGCATTTTGCTTGTGCTCACCTTTGATTAACAACGCGTGCAATTCCTAAGGCCTGCCAAGGAACGCCTCCGCGGTTATTTCCAATTCAGCAGCAGGAAATTGAGACAGTCCTGCGAGACGGTCATAACAGCCGCAGGAACTCCTGCTGTGCCACGAGCCAGCTGCAGCCGGAACTTAGCACTCACTCAACACCCTGAAGAGGGTCATTCGGATAACAGCAGCGTTATGCAGGAATATCCGCCCTCCTGATGGCTTCCGACCGCTCCTAGGTGAGTGTCTGATGGTAAAATTGAATTGGCGGAATGTGCCCTGTTTAACCGAGGACCGCGCAATTCGTTGCGTCGTCTTCGGTTCAGCAATGTACGTGAAGCCGTTAGTGGTCTGTGGTGAAACTCACCCCAGTGTAGTTAAGTCAACCATCGTAAAAATGCGATTCTCTTTCAAAATAGTACAGTATCGGCGCACTTTTACGAGGTTGCATTGTAAAATCGGCATTCGCAGAAGGCAAGAGGGACTACTTTTCGAGCAGCTGATCTGAGGAGGACGTCAATTCCCCAAAATGTAGCGAACGAGGCGAGAAAATATCGTCAATTCGTCACAGTCGTCGTTATTGCTGGAACCGTTAATTCCATCGAACACGCCATCGAAACCGTCGTTTTCCCATATGTGGTAGGACGTAATTTAGGGCCCAAATCCAACTCAATTTGTAATGTTGAATGTATATTGATGTGTGGGGACGCGTTGTTGTAAATTTGGAAATATAATGTAAATGTGCCAAAAATGATTTTTCCCTAGAACCACCACTCTCCCCTCCGCATGGAATCGAGTGAGTAAAATAGAACAAACCGAACTAAACCAACATAAATATGCAAATTCGACTGAAGGTTTGACTAGCACAAATACCTAAATAGTTGATTCTCTTAGAATTTATACAAAGCGACTGTACGTCGAGTGGATGTGAAATATTTCCACCGTCCCACCCCGTAGGTGGAACGGGAATTTTCGCCGCTGTTTGTTAATAATTCACTCATACGTCCACTTGGAGCTGCAAATTGCGTTCCGCAAAATATATAGTGGGACACGGGATTTCCATTATTGTTGGATTAATTCAAATGGGGACGTGCCGTGTATCAGTATTAGCACGGACCTCCGTGATATTAGGGGAAAAACTCCCAGCGTATGAATAATGAAAAGGTCCTCAAATTGCAATCTATTTCCGAGCCGATCCTGTTTGAAAAATACATGCATCGAAACAGTCTCGTAATAGCAAGTGCATTTCTATGTTAATAATAGTGCTGGTTTTGATTTGCGACGTGGAAATTCATATGGCATTCACTGTGTTTGGCCAATACTCAAAACAAACATCCTGCGTGTACAGCGTGAATTGAATGTTCGGAGGGAAAACATTCAAGTCATTTCGATAAAGGAGGTAACGCGACACCTTGCGGAGCGATAGGCGCTAGGATATTGCGACTACGAGCGATAAATGCACCACCATCGGATTTTTAACTGGCTTTAATTGATAAGTTCTTGCGATTATTCCTCTCTTTGTAGTCTGCTCGGTAAGGTTGCACGACGTTCCTCGCTGCGAGAAATCCTCAACGGAAATACCAGGAATGGACTACTTCTCCACCGGATTCTGTTCGAACACGATCAGTTACAAGCAACTCCAGCAATACCTGGGGGAAGCTGTTGAGGTGGCCTTCCTCCTGTGCAACGAAGGAATGGAATCTTTCGGACCGTGCAAGGTGAGATAAATTCGGTTCTCAACGGTTGTAAATCCTCGATTCCGATGGAAAGGCTTGGTGTGTGAAAAAGGATTTTGTGTTGGGAAGCTTGGTTTGGGATTGTTTGGTGCAAATGGGGCGGAAAGACCTACACCTGAATAATGGCTCCGCCATCCGCGAATCGATTCATTCCACGTCGCGTGGGGTTTAAAAAATTCAACGGTTCTTTTAGATTGGTTCGATAATTCACTTTGATTTTCATAGATGCCCATTTATCATATAAATATCTCTTGTGTTATGCACTTCGATCGGAACTCGTAAAGACAGATGTAGTCCTTGATGTTGTTTTCTCGACTGGTGTTATTTTATCTGAGGTGTTTTAATGACGGTGAAAGATTTAACAACACGAATTTATACATTCTTCCGGGCTTATTGAAATTTCCACTACAGCTCGAAGATTAGGAAATAATTCGCGGAACATTGGCTTTAATTCACCCCCCACAAGTCCGCTATTCAGTAAATATAGCATATCTATTTCCGGTTTCTCACCCTATCGATCATATTGGAGCGGGGACAACGGCTAATTTGCGCTTTCCACATGATGTGCTCGTTTCAAAGTGGCACAATCAATCGACCGGACGTGACGCATTCCCGGCTCCATTGGATATTGCGTTTTAGCGGGATTTACGCCTTCCACCCTTCACTCGATCCGGGCAAAACAAAAAGATTAGCTCAGGAAAGGTGTAAACAAATACCCGACGGAGTGCATCGTGGGGTCGAGTAATTCGAAACCTCGGAGGTTCACCAACAAAACGAGGTAAAGCCGTGATGACAGTTTTCCGCTCCATCCCGTTTACCATTAAGGGGGGTAACATACCAAGTTATATCCATGAATAGTGTTTGCTTTTATCATCTATAACTGCATCTTACTCACCCTCGACTATTGAGGCAAATTGGGACAAACTTTGCTTTGCTGCAATAAGTACAACCGTTGACTGAACAGTCTGGTTTTTTAGTCAATGCTACAACCTTATTTGGTGCAGGAGAAAAAATCAATGCATTCAATATTCCGTTTAAAAAAACATCAAAATGAGTCCGTACCAAAACAGCCTCGATTCGAATAAACCTCTCCTTCCCAAAACACTTCATTATCCCCTCTTATACTTTCTGTTTACGTTTATTCCATCCCTCTTCTTCGGCTTTTCTTTCGAATCGGGAACTTCTCCCCAAAATGCCATGGTAACGCGAGAGTAATCTGCATCCAAATCAGTCCCGTCATTATTTTTCCAACGCAGAGTAAACAACCATTAGTCTACTGATTTTTGATCAAATTAAACCGCGCTGATGAGTATTTGCACGGTAAAATGGGTTTCTGCTTTTTGAAGAAATCAGAAAACTGTTCACCAACATCGTCATCGCGACACTGCTGAACGCGAAGCAAACGAGGAGGGATAATTCGGCCTTTTGTGAAAGCCCATACTTAATTAAGCCGCTTTCGGCTTTTGCCCGCTTCCCCTTAGTTTCCGAATGATCAATTGTTCCGTTGACTCGAAGCGTTTCGCGAAAGTCCGGATTACAGTCCAGATTAATTCCTACTTCAAACAGCCTGCGGGCCGATTCTTCGGGACGCTCCAATCCCCATCCTTTGAATTCGGCTTAATTTTGTTCAATGAATTCATTCCGGAATTATTCCAAAACCAACAATCTCGGGATCACTTCATAACTTGCAATTTAATCGTTCCGTTTCGCGCGGAAGCCCCTCAACATTTGCAGCTGTGCACTTGACAAAGTATGCACCGTTACTCCCTTGACACAGGCGAGACCCATTCAATTTTGTCTCAACCATTAGTTTTCGCGCACACACACATAAAGCCATCCCCACGGGAGCTTTTAGTTTTTCTAATCCATTCGAAAGCTCAATACGGCCCAAATAGTCCATAATTTTCCGTGTTCCGACAGCTCCAGTATCAGAGCCCAAAATCCAATCGTAGGATTTAAATTGAAAAGGTTAGAAAAGTAAACTAGCGTCAGTGACGCAATCCCGTTTCATAAGCAAATTAAATCCTGAAATGCTCATTAGCACCGCCCTGTTATGATTATATAAATATGAATTTTACAGTTGGATGAAACAGGATGGATAATAGTAATAATAATCAGAATATTAATTTGCCACTGTGAAACTTTTGTTCAATTTGGAACAGCTCAAATCCGGGACAGTCCCGATTAATCCGGGATGTCCGCTCACTTTGCAGTGAAAAACATTCATGTAGTCCTAAATCAACGCAATCACAGCCAGTACTCGAGTTTTAACCGAATAATGTGGAAGGGCGCGCGGTCCGTCCCATCCGAATCACATTGCAGACGAGCAAAAAATAATGCCCGATGAAATATTGGACGTCCCTCCCGGAGTACAAAGGGCGGTGAAAATATAACGGCGGACTCCTCATTTTCCACCAGGACGGACAACCCGACGTAACTAAGCCCTCCGTAATTCATTGCAGATTATCGACGTAATAAAGCAAGTGATTCCGACGGCTTGCGTCGTAAACACCGGCTACTGGGTGTACTATTCGGTGACGGATGGCAACAGTCTGTGCGTCTGTAGGAAGTTCCGTTTGGAATGCAAGCATGTTCGCAATCGCACCCACTGGATGGATTTGACCTCCGTCTGCGAGTCTGAGGGGACCTTTCCCAAGGGACCTCGTAAACGCGTCACCCCTATCGTGAGTTGTCCGCTTCGCGTGCCTAAATCATCCCCCGCCCCCGTCCTGTATTCCCATGACCCTTGCACTGTAATTCGAATGGAGCTTTGCACGGAATTTCTCATCGGACATTGCAGAACATCTCCTTCGAAATCACGCCGGTGAACCCCTCGAAAGCGCTCGACGTGGATGTGAGCTTTTCCATTGCGAGCGAGCTTGATGAAATCCTGCCTTGTAATAGGGAGCAGGGAGTTTATTTCTTGAAAATGAGGTATGTGCTTTGGTGGAAATGACTTCGAATCTTCCGAGGTGAATCGTTTTGATGGTAACATTGTAAATACTACACACCCTTGTCAGGGAAGGGAGAATAATCGTCCCTAATTGCAGATTCGCCATAACAATGCAGAAAGCTCCGCAATGTTACCCAGCAGTCTTCTTCAAACCCAACCCGTACACTTTCAACAGCTACGGAAGCTTCGCCGAAGACCTGAAAAAGAAAACGGGTTACATAACTTTTACCGGGTCTTCTCAGTTCCTACCCCCTTGGGGCCACCTGTCCGTTCTGCATTCCTCAAACATCTTCACCCTTGCAATGTCCAGCGCTTTCTGTTGCAAAACCATGAGCGAAAGTTCGTTGCTCGAGGCCAGTTTGACATCAAACTACGTCTTGTCTTCCGGAAATTTTCTACTCGGCTCCTCGAGCTACATGGTTTTGTCCCAACTGAACGCGCAGGAGGACTTGCAAAGTGAGGAAAAATTAAAGGGCGCATCGGAGAAAAATGGGAAGGCGAGTCCTGTCGAGAAGTTCAACGAAGCTTGCTCTCTGAACTTCTACGACGAGAAGGATTTGGATGGAAAATTGAAGGCGGGTCAACTCGAGGTGCCGCTAGATGAGAGTCTGACTTTGATTAGGAAGACGGCGGTTTCCTCGTACAACGCGTTCTGCAAAATGGCGCCAGACGAAGGGGAAGAAACCACCAATTCCCAAGCTCAAGAGAAAGTTAAGAATCCGGGCACTGTCCTCCAAAGCTCCTACTCGCTAGGCTCTGCCTTCTCCAATCACTATTCCTACTCCAACGGGCAATTTCCTCTTGACACTGCGCCCAACGCAAACCAATACCCATACTGGACCAGCCCTTTTTCAGAACAATACCTCAACTTCCCCTACGCCATAGGAAACAATCTGCTCGGGAATTTAGACCAATACCTCGACGGCAATTACGACCAATATTCCCTGGGATACTCCAGCCAAAGTTCCGATCAATTTTCCCTGGCGAATCCTTGTCAATACGCCTTGGGCCATCGCGATCCCCACGCCAACTCGGACTCCTATTCCCCAGGCAGTTCCGATCTGTATTCCTCGGGGAATTTCGAGCACCATTGGTCCGCGAACTCCGACTTGTTCTCGCCGGGAAATCCCGAACTGAATTTTCCCGGAAATCCCGAACCGAATTGTTCCACAAACCCAGACCTAAAGTATTCACAAGAAAATTTCGACCTCAGCGCAATTTTAAGCAGCGCGACCTACGCGTCCGGGAGCTACTTCTACATCAATCGCTGCTCCATCAGAAACGAGGTCTCCAAATACATATTCCCTTGGAGCAATTCCATTTGGTCGCCCCTTGTGAACGCCAGCTCGAGCGGCTTCTACTCCCACTGGCCCCCAGCCCAATTCGAGCCTCCTAACAACAGCCCTCCGCTCTACCAACCACAATCCCAATATTATCCCTATTATCCCAATTATCAACTCGCCTCGACGCCTCAGCCGTCCGAAATCCGGAATTACGAGTTGGGAACTTCGCAGCAAAACGCAGGATGGGCGCAAGAAGTGAACCACTGCGAACGTGGCAATAGAGAATATTCGTCGCGTTGCAGTGGAGAAAATGCAACTCGAATCGGTGGAGACGATCTCTGTACGAATGGAAATCGAGAAAATGATCAGGAAAACAATTACGGAAACGCACCTAACAACAATCTGAAAAATACATCCAACTCCAGACGGGCGGATACATCTCACACGAAAATCTCACTCGCTGCCAAACAAGGGAACGCAAAATGCAGCCAAGAAAATGCGCCCCGATGCAGTCCAGGCAACGCACCTCACCCCAATCAAAACAAATGCAACCAAACAATCTCATCTCGCTTCAACCCCAGAAATGCACCCCAATGTAACACATCTCATCCGAGTCAAAACATCACGCTACTCTCGAGTCAAAGTGTCACATCTCACACATCACACCCGAATCAAGGTGCTGCATCTCACCTAAGTCAAGGTGCTACATCTCACCTAAGCCAAGGTGCTGCATCTCACCTAAGCCAAGGTGCTGCATCTCTCCTAAGCCAAGGTGCTACATCTCACCTAAGCCAAGGTGCTACATCTCACCTAAGCCAAGGTGCTACATCTCACTTAAGCCAAAGTGCTGCATCTCACCTGAGCCAAAGTTCTGCACCTCACCTAACCCAAGCTGCTGCATCTCACCTAAGCCAAGGTGCTACATCTCACTTAGTCCAAGGTGCTGCATCTTACCTAAGCCAAGGTGCTGCATCTCACCTAAGCCAAGGTTCTGCATCTCACCTTAGCCAAGGTGCTGCATCTCACCTAAACCAAGGTGCTGCATCTCACTTAACTCAAGGCGTTGCATCTCACCTAAGTCAAGGCGCTGCATCTCACTTAAACCAAGGTGTCGCATCTCACCTAACTCAAGTTGCTGCATCTCACCTAAACCACGGTGCCCAATCTCACCTGAATTTTGGTGCAGCATCTCACCCAAGCCGAGGCGTTACATCTCACCCGAGGCAAGGCGTCACGTCTCACCCAAGGCAAGGCGTCACGTCTCACGCGAGTCACGGTGTGATATCTCATCCAGCCCAAGGCGTCGCATCTCACCCGAGACGAGGTGTGATGTCTCACCCATCTCAAGACGTTGCATCTCGCCCGAGACAAAGTGTGATGTCTCACCCATCTCAAGACGTTGTATCTCACCCGAGACGAGGTGTGATGTCTCACCAAACTCAAGACGTTGCAACTCACACGAGGCAAGGAGTCACATTCCACTCGATTGATTTTCACATGGCTCAAGGTGTGACGCCTCACCAGCTCCGGGGCAACAAACGCCTGACCCACGCAACCACATCTTTCCCTAGTCAAGGAGACATATTCCTCCACAACAAGGGCGCGACGTCCCCCCGCACTGTGTCCCACGAGTTACGAGAAAACGCTTTTCCGGTCAATTTGGGAAGTTTGCCTCCTCCTAATGCAGGAGACGCGACGTGTTCGTGGAGGAACGAGTGCCGACCCAAAACCTGGGAGAAAACCCCACTTTTGGCGCAGAATCAAACGGGAGCGGGAAAAACCGCGAATCCCCCTAAAAAGGCATCTCAATCGGAAAAAGCCCCTCGGGAGAAATCATCTGGAGACGTTAACAGGGAGGAAAAATTGCGATTGCCCGCCAGAACAGACAAGCCGAGGTACAACGAGGTGGTCAAAGGAAAAAGGGCGATTGGAGGTGGCGAATTATCTAATCCGCAAAATGAGATCGCCAAACTCGCGAAAATTGAGAGTGACGTGGAAGCGAAAAGCCTCGGCAATGAAGAGGCGAAAATTGGAATGGATGGAAAAAAGAAAATTGGTATTGATGGGAAGAGCGAAATTGAAACTGACGGGCGAACAAAATTTGCAATTGGCGAAAGGACTAAGTTTGGAATTGACGGAAAAAGCAAATTTGGAATTGACGGGCAAACCAAATCTGCAATTGACGAAAAAACGAAATACGTTGATGGAAAAAATGAATTCGAAACCGACGAAAGATCTAAATTGGCAATCGATGGAAAACCAAAATTTGAAATTGATGAGGGAAGTGAAATCCAAGTTGATGGAAAAACCGAATTCGGAATTGGCGGTACAACAAAATTTGGAATCGATAAAACCGAAATCTTGAGTGAGGTAGGAGCTAGAGTTGAAAGTGAAAATGCGAAAATTCCAAGTATCGAAGGAACAATCAAAAGCGATGGGGCCAGAAAAATCATGAACGTGGAGAGTGAAAGAAGAGCAGAAATTTCAAGTAATAAGGACGCTAATACGAATGGGGAAAACGCAAAAATTTTGGGGGATGGAGGAATGAAAATTCTAAGTGATGAAGGTGCAAAAATTCCAAGTGCCGACGAAGTAAAAACAAGCGAGTTAAAAGCAAATTTTGAAACAGCATTTTCCAGCAACGACAAACTCGGAAACGATGGAATTTTTGAAGTTGCAAATTTGGCAAAACCTGCAACAATTAATAGAGAGGATGAAGGGGGCAAACGCGACGAATTTGAAGAGATCGTTAAATTTACAACTATGGCGAACGAACGCAATAATATTGCAAAAATTAGCAACAATGCCGAACGTTGCAATTTTTCACCCTTAATTGTGGAAGCATCTGAAACCTCATGTGTTGGAATTGATGAAACACAAAACTCTAAAATAGCAAATTGGACAAACGCTACACCTGAAAATGTCAAAAACGACAACAATATGAAAACTAAAATTTTAATTGATAAAACTGAAATCAAAATTGAAAACGATATAGTTGAATCCACAAACGACGGCTTGAAAACAGAAAACGCCAATGCAGTTGAATATTATTTCGGCCACGGAACGAAAGGACCTGAGGATCGCGTCAACGCAAGTACGCGGTCCTTCGGCAAGGAAGCGTGTGAAATGGGGAAAATGGAAAAATCGCAAACTACAAACGGAAAAACAGCACAATTGAACAGTAAACTTGCTGTTTGCGGAAGTGGATTGACTGGAAGTCGAGATGAACGCGAAGTAAACCAAGAACTGAGCGCAAACGTCCAACAGAAACCCAAGGAATTAAAGCTTCCATTTAAAGCCAAAGAAGAGGTAATAGAGGAAGATGAAGTGCACTTAAAAGGAAAGAGGGATGAGGCCGTGAAAGCGGAGCGCGCAATTATCCCTCAAACACACAAACCCTTTTTTCGCTGCTCAGCCGAACTTGAAGTCCTCAAGGAGGAAAACTCCCCCAGGGAGGATTCGCCTCCAACTTACGCATCAGTATTGAAGAAGTCACATTAGTTTAGCTTAATATTCACGTTAGGTTCGTTTTCATATGATTATAAATTAGAATTTGATTATCCCTACCTACTTAACGCTACACCACGTATTCGCTTATCTCATATAGAATTATTTTTAAACTTTTATTATACATAATAGGTAAATTACACGAGGACCTTCCGTACCTTGTTTATAACATAAAAATTAAATAAAATTTTCTATTTGGTTGTTTCAATAATTTTTGGGTACACTCAACTTTGATCATAAAACATATTCAGTGGTGTAACTATATCGCAAATTCTAGGGTTTAGAAGGTGATTCGTGGGACCATAATGAAACAAAAAGACACTGGAAATTTCGAACTATATTTCGAGAATCACATTTGATTGACACACACCAAAAATTAATTTGCGCATTTAGAATTACGATTGGGAGTAACTTTATTCACTTGAGGTAAGCCTGTAAAAATTTTGCTTGCGTCTGCCCAGATTCAAAAGCACCATGAGTTGTGGAAAAATGTATTGGATTCGTCGCTTCCCCAGCAAACAATACACGAGGAACGCCGTCGACAAGAACGGGCTTCGTTAAAGTTGCTGGACCGACCTTATATTTATCACACTTTGGGGTTGTGTAGCTGTACCCACCTTTTATGTAAGCATTCGAAATCCACTTGCTCCTGGAACACCAAAGCCTCAGTAAGAGAAATCTCCCTCAATTACCGTAGACTAGAACAACTATGGTCCTAGTCTTTGCTATAACAAAGTGCGAGTGCTAGTCATTAATTTTAATCAAAAGCGAGAAGCAAACGTGAACCAATGTTTTCTCACTTGAAGACGCGTATAGGTTTTGGTACATTTTTGAGGAGGAATCTCCTCAATAAGTCCACGCAATCCTTAGCCACTTCTTCATCAGAGAGTTCCTCCATTTTACTAGCTCCCGGGTCTGCAACCCATCCGACCAAAACGTTCTCTTGATCTAAAACCGAATCGAAACCGGTGATGCACTTAACCCAATCTCCTTCTTCAGCTGAACCATTCCTACTCCAAACAAACTGGAAACCGTCTTCTTCCCACCAGCGTTCCTCAAACACCAAGAACACCTTCCCTATTCCATCGAAGCCCATGGTTTCTATAGCTGTCTCCATCAGTTCGGGCAGTCTAGGCTGGAAGAACGAGGCGTGGTGCTCTTTGAGGAAGCCCAAGGAGGAAGTGACGATGACGTGGTCGCAGACCACTTCCCAACCATTACGAATCGACAGTTTCACTTTACCATTAGGACAAGCGTAGTTGACTCTCAAAACTGGCGAATTCAACTTCAGTGCGTTCGATGGCAGATTCCTAGTTAAAACTTCAAGTAGACTTCTGTGACCTCCGCGGATGTTAGCGTGGCCTTGCCCATCTTTCCCCAAACAAGAGTAGTTGCCCCATTGTTTGGCGGAAACGTTCGCCAGATCTTTGCAGGAATTGTCGATGTTCTGAAACAGCACGAACCACTCCAAGAGTTCCAATTTCATTTCCGCTATTTCCTGAGGATCGCCTGCGTCTTCCAGTTCAGCTAGGAAACGATCTCTCAAGTAGTCACCAACTGAATGAGGATGGGACTTCTTGTAGACGAAGCTCTCGCATTCCGCGAGTATTCTTCTAACAGTGGACGCCACATTTTGTACGAAAGTTTGATCGAAGATTTTTCCATCTTCTCCGACGTAGACCCCGAGGCATTCTTCGAGTTCGTCCGGATGGATGAGGTGGTTAATTTCGGCTAGTTTGTGCAATGAGCTGGTTGGGTCGTGCAACCACTGAGCTCCCAACTCTAAAATTGAGTAATCGTGGCCGATGGTTAGGACTCTACCGCCTGGTTTGTTGAGAGCTTCCAAGATGACAAAGTCTTCGCAACCATTCTCTTTGAGGGCCTTAGCAGCCCCTAATCCGGCTAAACCCGCACCGACGATGGCTACCTTGCACGTTGTGGGGATTTTTCTGTTTGGAAGGAAATTGTGGCTGCTAAATGCGTGGCGCGCAATGTATCAACTTGTTTTTCTTAAGGAGTTAGATTTCAAACACACCAAGAATTATGCACAATACCACAACATTACGCAATATACTATTTTAGTATGCACCACCCACGGCATATAATGCCGCGCTACCACCTACCAATAAGCAGAAACACAATATTATCAGTCATACTACTAGTAGGAACTACGACTGCATTTTAGTTACGGACACAATTTACTGTTGAATATTGCGTATTTTCTCTAAATATTTACTTACATTTTAGGCTCGGAATTTTCCTAATTTATTTCGAGAATATTTCACGTACCAATTAAATTGCAAGCTCGCACATAGATTAAAACATGCTTTATTTGATTTCGTCACAAGTGTTTTAACATGTGAATTCAACGTGTAATGGCTAAGTTTTCAAGTGTAATAGATCGTTTCGTGCACACGCGCTGTCTCGCCCAATAATCTACGGTCCAGTCCTGAAAAGTTCATTTCTGGTTGTAGGACAGGCAACTTAACTAGAATCAAAAGAAAATCCTCGCCAAACTGCTCGAAAAAAGTGAAAACAACACCGAAATGAGGCGGCGGTTGCAACTCACTTGTGCAAGTTAATCAAACGATCGGCCTCCCTGAACCCAGTTTCTATAGCCCCGTGGACGGTGGAGAAGTGATGGGGATTCGTTGCTTCGCCGGCGAAAAGAACGAGAGGCTCGTTCTTGGACGACAACAATGGTTCTTGCAAATCTTTCGGCGTAATGCCTGCTCTGTACGCGTCCATGCTGTAATAGGAGTACGAGCCGCGGAAATGTCGGTTGGAGAACCATCTTGAACTGTTGGGCAAACGTACGATTCAACTCGCGTTCAGCAAAATCTTCAGCTAAGGTAAACTTACACTTGGATATGGCTCGGTGCGACCACGTCATATTTATGGGCCAAAAATTTATTCAAAATATACATGCAACCACTTAGAATCTCATCATTGGACAGTTCTTCGACTTTTGGGGTCATTTCGCCAACTATCCAACCTAGTAAGACATTTGGGCTGCTATCGATTGTATGGAAACCGAGTATATCCTCAACCCAACTACGGCCATTCTACAACGTACGTCGTGTGAATGCAAGCAAACAATGTCAACTTAATTAATTTTGCACACTAAAATGACTGCGGCGTGTATTATAACAACGAAAGTGGATTCAAACAAACTGCACTGCCATACCAAAGTAGGGCCGACAGTAAATTCATCAGCGGCATTTATGCTGTCTTCTTTAGACCAATAGAATCCCTGTGATCCTGTATTCTCAGGCCACCAAGGTTTATCAAAAGTTAGGATCAGTTTGTCAGCCACTCCAATCGATAAGTGTTCAATTGCCTTCGACTTGTTCAGAGGCAACTCTGGAGTGAAAAGATCTCTCCACTGTTCTTTCAGAACTCCTAGTGAAACGGTGGAAATTACGTGATCGAAACTGCTCTTGGATCCATCAGAACACTTCAGGACAACCGAATTCTCCGCTCCCCAAGCAATATTAACAACCTCCTTGTTTAACAATAATTTTTCCCTGAAAGCCGATTCATGCCCCTTCTGAAAAACCCCAGTCTTTAGCATCGTCGACTTGAGAAAATTGGAACGAATAACTCATACACTCATGTGATCCGAATTCATGAGCTTCAGGAATTAAAAGTTTATACCAAAAGTATGTCAAGAATCATTTTGTATCCATTATCCTTCCAATGCAAAAGCTGATTTCCCTTACATTCCTCAAATGGATCGTCAACGGACAGTCTGTACCAATTGAGAGAGCTGCTCAGGCAAAGGGTGAATTTATGTTGCCAATCTTTAGCCATCAGCACAAGCTTGGAGAACTCCTTATCGCCATGTAACTCCTCAAGTTTACTTTCCACCCTACCAGATAAAATGTCATGATATTTTTATCAAGAAACCACACCGACAATAACGGCGCATATTTTTATTCTTAACGATAATCTTTCATCGCTAATCTCATCTCCACGAATGAAACGTAGTATTCGCTACCTTTTATCGACGTAATCTCCATAAGACTGATTGGAAACTTGTCCTAATCCACCGTCAATTTCAGCAAACAACTTCCCTATTCTCTCCACGTCTTCCCCGGCGACAGCTTGTCCCGAAAACGTGAAGAATTCTTTTTTGTCATAGAGGCCAGCACTCGGTGGCTTCAAATGCTCCTTGGCCAATTCATAGACGACATTGCCCTCTTCCCCGTGGCACCACTGCGCCCCAAGTTCCACGTAAAAATCCCCGTTTTTCACGGTGTTGATTCGGCCTCCCGTGCGATTCTCAGCCTCGAAAATCGTGATGTTCGTAAATCCATGAGACAAGAGTCGTGCAGCTGCTGCTACACCCGCAGCACCCGCTCCGATAATTGCGATAGAAGGATTCTTCATCTAAAAACCACCCTTATATTTTTCTTTGCCCATTTGGGCGAATTATTATTTCACGACAGTTCCACCCTTCTCTACCATCCCTCATTTTTACCTTTAACTGGCTCTGTTCTTGAATATATTCATTCCGTGTACTCGAAGACATGTTGGGAGGCGAATTCACATTAAAGTGGGAAATATGAGAAAGCACATAACTAGGTGTGAGTGAGAATAGCCCGATTAAAATCAATTGGAGTACCGTCGATCTACTCATTATGAGAACTGTTCTGAAACCGTCTTTATAGTTGGATAACGGTGGCAGTTTTAAAGTATTCTTCGTGATAGCGTTGCGAAATTTAACGTTATCTCAATCACCGTTTTGCAATGTTTAGGTTCATGAAAGATTGAGATGTAAGTCTAAATTTTGAATTTACGTGAATTCAACATTCCCGTTGTATTTCGAATTTGGATTTGGTGCGTAAATATACAACAAGCTTACAGTTGTCATAGGTTCAATAAAAACGAAACGATGATTGAGCAATAATTGATTTATAAATTCGACATTTATTGTTTACAACTAATAAATCACTGATAAGACATTCGATAACGTCACTAATTAAATGAAGCACAGGCTTTAAAATTGCGGCAATCTCTTAATTTGCCTTTTTTTACTCTTGAATGCCGAAGCTCTTAATTTGATTTTTTACTGGTGGATACCGAAAGGTCTTAGGTGTGACGAGTTTTTTTATTTGTAAGTTTGCTAATAAATATGTATAGTATTTTTACTTCCTCATACGCGCCAAATTTTCGTATCATGCTCGTATGCGTACGGAAATGCAACGGAATTAATCGATACGTCCATAGAACTGGTGACCGATTGAATTGCAAATAATTCCCGTTCGCGTAGTTCTATGGGCGGTGTCCGATAATGAGGATGCACTACTCACCGCTCGTTGTAAGGCCTCACGGACTGTTGCTAATCAAACGTAAGCAAGGTCGCTATACCACGAATAGCACCTTTCGACTAATCACTCACAGCCTCATTATTGCGCAAGTAAACGGACATTATCGATAAAGTAACAGGAGAATGTGCGATAAGTAAATCGTGCATTGTCATGAAGTCCATGAGACAAAGCGTGGAAATAACCACGGCCATGAAAATAAGCAGCTTTCAAACAATACATAAATTTGCCACATTGTTAGCCATCAGTTAAAAATGGTATAATTATCCTCCATTGTTAAGAGCGTTTAATTTTCATTGGGTTGCGGCAATTCATATTAGATCGAGCAACCAATACAAATTTTTCCGCAAGACTTTTTCTTAATTGCTGTGAAGGCAGCAATAGAATTGACAGTTGGAGGTTCGCGACTCGGCTAATACGTTGCCCGGAAGCGTATTCCGAGCTCTTGTGCGTACGTATGATCTACCTGACAAATGAACTAAAATATGTGTACCTAATGGGAATTTTAAATGAAGTCGCGTTCGTTAGTTTCTTGGAACGAACTTAAGTAAGGACCCAATAGAAAGGGTGTTGTTGTCAATCTTTGTCCGCAATCAAATAATCGCGTTTGTGGCGCCCTCTTGCCTTGTCTATTGGTAGCTGCATTTTACTTCGGAATATGCATCCAGGCGACGTGTAGCCGAGATACAAACCTATAGCTGTCAATTCTATTGCTACCTTCACACCTATTGCTATTTTTAGGTTAGAATTCATGAAATGTCAATTTCTTTGACGCACGGCGCTATTTTCACGAAATTAAATACATCCTTGACACGATCCACGACTCTGAGATTCACGATCGTGGGGCCGCGGCTGTTTTCACTCGGGTCGTCAGTGCTACCAATGGAATGAGTGTTGCCACCGAACGCTTGCAAAAGTGACCACCCGGGAATGTCAAATTTTCGTAATAGCATGTTGATCACATACCATCGCACAACGCACCATTCCCGGTAAAGCCAGTAGGGCGCTGAGGTTGGCGGAGGCTGCGAAACGATGTACGCGAGAAAAATCCAACAGTGCATCCTCCAGACTAAACATAACCTCCAAAAAGTGAACGCCCAGCACTCTGTCGTCCCGGATTTTAGATTGGGCGAGGCGCTCAAGACGGCCGGGGATTTGCCCAGTGCCACTGTCAGAGCTATGAGGCTCAAGCTGAGGTCTCTTATGAAAGACAGGTACGCCTCTCTGATGGCTAATGAGAAACTGGTGAGTTGCTTGCGGTACGCCGCTATGTCTATTCCCCGAAGCTTGAAGGAGCAGTCCTCTAAGATACTGAGGGTTTGGGCTCACCAGTGCGAGTGCGTCGTAGCGCAGAGGCTCCGCAGGACCCAGCAGATGTTCTTTCTTTACTCGAAACTCTGGGACGAGAGGGCGTTGAACGCTCTGCTAAATAACGTCCGCAGGCAGCTGGGCATCCACAGCAAACGTTTCATAATGGGCGCAACAGGGGTCTCTGTTTATAATTGGGAAAGCAAGCGGATGTCGCAGGAGGAGATGCTGCGACACGTCTCGGACTTCGATTACATCGATGTCCTGAAGAAGCACACGGCGGCTTGCAAAGATTGTCATGGTGACAAATTGTGCACTTGTAGTACGGATCAGGCCGCCTTATCTTACGACCACTGGACCCTGTTCATACAGAAGAACGACCTGTACGTGTGGCGGAGACCCGGGAAAGGTGGGTTCGAATACAAAGTCTATGGGGTTTACGGTGATGTCACAGCGGAGGATTTCCTCAACGTGCAAGTGGACATTGTTTATAGGAAACGCTGGGATGAGACGGCTGTAGAGCTGGAGACCGTCGAGAACGACGTGAACAACACGACCAACTGTGATATCATCTACTGGGAGATGCAATGGCCGGTATGCTTCACTTCACCATATTGACTTGCGCAAGCCCTACACTGAGAGTGGCCCATACCCTGCCTATAGGGTAAACTTTGGTGACCCTATGAGTTGATATTTTTGTTCGCGGAATTTGCAATCAGAGCACATGCTCAGTGGTCATTATACTCTTCAAAATATAAGGTTTTTGCAAATTGAAGCAAATGAAATCAGTATTATCCCAAAGGAAATAAAATCGGTATTTCCACAAACCAGATAAAATCAGTATTTTCACAAACCAAATAAACGGTATCGTTGCACTGGAACTAATTTCAGACGGTGCTAATTTTAAAACGGTACACTCCTAATTCGAAAACCAACCAGTCTTCGCTAATGATAATTGTAACAAGTCGAAAATAACGTACCTTATTATCACTTACCAACTGCAATTTATCGGCGATAGGCGTTTCAGTCGGTTTCAAGGGCCCGACCTGATCATTTCCTGAAGTGCCTGATGAGAATAACATCAGTATAACTGATATGGACACAAAAGCCACGAATGACCGTGTCATGTCCATTTTGCAAATTCAAACTGTAAAAGCCGCTCTAAGAGCTGATCAAAAATAGAGGTTTAAATTACTTGTATCTTTGGCCGTATAAGAGCCGGTTTCTGGTTTTATTGTAGTGTTTATCTGTATCGAACACCCGACCAAATTCCCTTCGCACAAAGCAAGATAAAAATGCATCTTGTTCAGTCAGTTGATAAGTGATGTGGTAAGCTCCATAATAAAGATAACGTCTGACCTCCTACTGGAAGGTTCAGCTTGAACAATTTACTTTACTTTTGACAATTCAATACTCAACGTATACATTTGAATTACTTGAATCAGGGAGTTATTACAACCATTTTTTCTGCAAGCAATTGTTTTAAGCGATTAATATCCTATTCTAATATAAGGATGTTACAGAATATTTTTTAAAAATAGAATAGAAAAAATTTACGCTGTTCCCGATTCCATTCCAGAGGCTCTTCAAGAACCGTGATTACGTATTCCAAAGGCGCTACATGATCGATCACAAAACAAAAACCATACTGCTGTGCAACAAGTCGACGGAGCACCCCAACTACCCGGCCAAAGCGGACAAATTCCGCATCAAGGACTACTACTCTTTCATGGTGATCAAACCGGATTCCGCCTACAACGAACCGGGCATACGCTTCGTCCTGACGTACTTCGATAATCCCGGCGTGAACATCCCGTCTGCCATAACGACGTGGGTCGCGATGAGGGCCATGCCGGATTTCCTCACGAATTTGCGGGCCGCGGCGAAGAAGTACAAGGCGTTCTGCGACCAAGAGAACCGCAAGTGCATTTGCTCTATATTTACAGAGGAGGTTTGCGAAAATTCAGGATTGGAAGCGAATAAAGCCGAGGCGAGGATGTCGTGCAAGAAGGCGAGTTGGGGTTGCGCGCCGAATATCGAGGTGATGACGTCGCCGTCGGCGATGCGGACGAACGAAACGGACAAGTGGCAATTGCACTCTTTCTTCAGTTGACCCGGGAAGATGAATTTTATATCGTCCTACTGTAAGTTAGACTTCGGAGGTAGTTGAACCGATACCCGGAAGTAGAAGGAACGTGATAAAAGTTTTTTTTTAAATATATAGTTACCAAAAACTGAAACAAACTGGTCGTATTAATTGGGGTTTATTGAATTTTACTACAAAAATAGCAAAATATTTAGCAACAGAAAGAACAGAACAAATCCTCACAAGTAAACGATGTTAGTATCCACTTTTATTAGTTACAAAAAATCAAATACACTTGAAAAAAATACCTTATCTTAAAACTTTAAACTTCTCCAATAGAATATTTCTAATAGAATAATGACCTATACATAGAACATCATGACTAGAGAATTTACTTTTCTTTACATTAAGGCAAATAGGTAACGACGTTCCCCTCTAAAGTCGGGAATCGCCTTCATTCCCGTAACTCTCGGAACTGCGCAAGCGAAATATTTCCGTTTCGTTCCGTTGCGGCATCGTTCTAAAATTAGGAAAAAAAATCGAAGGGCGGTGAGTCGTTGGTCTCTCGTTTGCAAGTCATGGAGTTAATTTCGGCGCGCGCGCCGCGCCCAGCTTCAGTCAACTTTGTACAATTACCCAGTCATCCGCAGACTAAACACCCGCAAGTTATCACGTTTTCTTAGTCACCGTCGTCCACTGCTGCAGGTACCTATCACAAACCAAATGTTCAGAAGGCATGAAGTAAGTACAGTAAAAAAAACAAGGCGAATACTAGTTATGGAAGAGTCACTTAGAATATTGCCGATCGATTGTTCCCGTGCAAAGACTGAACCCTAATGCAGAGTCGGAACTTGGCGCTCGCAATAGCCGCAGCACCTCTATACGATTGCGGTACGACCGAATGATTGCTAGTTTTAATCGATCGGCGGCCTAGCGCCGCCGTTAACCTAAGCTTCAAAACGCCGCTACTATAGTTTTAAGGGTTTGCTAATCTAAGCGTAAGCTAAAGTTTAAATTAGAATGGAACCCCGGGTCTAAGAAAACTGGGTTCCAATCAACAACTGGTTATCTCCCGAATAGCTCCAATTCCGTGTGGGGTTGCCATAATTTTCATTTCGTGTAGATAAGCCATAATTTTCATTTCATTTAGGTGTGCCGTAATTTTCATTCCACATAGGTATTCCATAATTTTCATTTCATATAGTTGTTACATGATTTAAGTTCCATGCCGTCATTCTAAAATTTCATATTGCTATTCCGTTTTATACAGATATTCCATAATTCTTTCATACAGTTTTTCTAAAATAATCACTTCATCTAGCTCCCACTCCGAATTAGAGCTCTCCGTCCAGAGTGTGGATTGCTTTCGTTTCGTGAGAATTGCATTAGAATAATTAACAGCACCCGACTCATCCCGTCAACTCAGCAAAACCTCAAAGTACGAATTAAGTACAGACTTAACGGATACTTCGGACTCATCGAGCCGTTCAATTGTCGTTATAACTTCTTCGGCAGCAGCGCCACCTCTTCGTCTTTCCCCAGGATGTGCACTTCGTCCACTGGACTGGTCGGCGCCACTTTTATGGAGCCGTTCACGTCCCGCGGGCCGAAGCTGCGTTGCGAGGCTAGGGACGAGGTCTTCGGACTCGCTTTCTGCGAGACGACCGCCGGCTCGGACGGCGGTACGGTCTGCATCACCATGGCGACGGGGGAGCCCCGGCCAATGCTGCCGTCCTCCTCGAGCGAGTGCAGCAGCTTCTCCACCTCCTCGTCGTCGTATTGGTCGATGTGCGTGTCCTTCTGCGATCGCTCCATCAAGGTGGCCCGTTTCGCCGCGAGGTAGAGGCTCCTCTTCACACTGAGGTAGAGGACTTCCGAGCAGGCTCTCACCGTGTAGTCCGGCTGGAAGGTGAGGCGCATCATCTGGTCCATGTTGAGGGATTGCAGGCTACCCATGGTCGAAGGTGATTCGACTGCGGATTATAATGATTACCACGATTTGTGGTGGAATTAAATTCAAATCGCAGACGATTATTTTCGTGCCGGAATCATTGAGTTAGTTATCGGACATTTTCGTCCCATTCTTTAGTTTTCTTTTAATGGAAAGAAAAGAACAAATACAACCCTTCACTTTTACTAAGAAATAGATACATTAAAATTGCCTCACCAATTCCAACGCTTTGCACGAGGGCTTGAGTCCCAAAGTAAGAGAACGGGCCGCTCTCGAAGATGAGGCACTCCTTCCCAACAGTGACCTCAACACGACCCTCAAGGATGAGAACGAAGAAGTCGCACGATTTTCCTTGTTGGTAGATTATGTTGGCCGGGTCGTTGCGCCAATCTTTGTTCTTCTTCACGTGATTGTAGATGTCCTGCTTCAGCAACCGCCTCAGTATAGTTTCCGATATGTTCGTCGGTTTGAATTGATCGATGGCTGCGGAAAGAAGTTCAACTGTAATCTCTGTACAACTAAGGGAATTTTTAACGCTTACAACTGCTCAAATACTGGTAAGTTGCCAGGGTTAATTGGGGACTGATGCGTATCCTATTGTTCTCGCCCCTCTTCTCCGCGAATATGGTGAAATCTTGCTTAGCGGCGTTTGCTGGTCTCCTCCTTTTCGATCTGTTGTCGGCTGTGGAAAACGGAGCGATTAATAAATGAAGCGGTAATGGCACCCAACGTGTTAACCCATTCGTCACATTTCCTGCGTTAACCCATTCGTCACATTTCCTATGTTAACCCATTCGCCACACTTCCCCCAAGGGGTCAGATTTCTTCTTCACTAAATGCATTGTCGAGGTTGCACCGCAAAGAGATAAAAGTCACTCACTGAATACGTCGGTTTCGTCCATAATTTCCGCTTGGATGAGCTCTTCGATGACATCCTCCAGAGTGATGAGGCCGATGGTCTCGTAGAACGGATCTCCTTCACCTTCGTTGTTGACACGATGCACGAAAGCCATGTGGCCCTTGTTGCCCTCTTTGAAGTCCCTGAACATCACGTCCAGCGTCACATCTTCGAAAACGAAATTGCACGGGTTCTGGTAGAACTGGCATAGTGTCTTCAGGGGTGTGTTGTCATCGGGGTCGACGAAGGCCAAATCTTTCACGTACAAGGTGGTCACTATGTTCTTCCTGTCCCCTTCGAACACGGGTATGCGGGAGTAGCCTTGAAGTTTTACGGTTCGTTTAGGAAAATTACTCCGGAGAGCGAGTCGGAAAGCAACAAGTAATCATCTACTCAACCGACCTGACTTCATTATTTCCGACACTGTCTCGAAATCAAGGACGGCGTCGTACTCGAGCATGAAGGCATCCTCAATTTTGGTCATTACGTCAGCTACGGTTTTCTTGCGCAGCTCCAGGGCTCCGCTTATTATGTTCACTTCGTCCCGGTCTAGGTCGTTTTTACCTGTGGTGACCTGAGGATTAACGGTGGTTAATGTGGGAGATGAATTTAAACACGTAGGAAGACCAAATTAAAACCTTTGGAGGCTGACTGGAGAATTCGCGGTCTAATTGCAGGATATTTAAATCACCACTTTTAAATGTAAATAAAAAAAAAGATTCATTCGAGCGGAATAAGGAACTTTAAAAGCAAATTAAACAATAAACATAAACTAAAAATAAAATCGAAACTTTAAAATAAAATGAAAATTAAAACTTTAAATTAAATTAAAACTAAAAATAAAACCGAATTTTTCGAAGATAACACAACAGTACAAACACGTGGGGGATGTGATAACGAAAAACGAAATAGATTTATAGTGGGAACAATGAGCACTCAGATAGTAAATGTGCTTTGTCCTGGCTACCTTTGCTGTAAATACTCCACATTAACCCCACGTTAAATTTTTCATAAAGCTTATCGATTATACAAAACAAAGCATTACATATTTTATTTCGCCACTTCATTTGTGTGCGGCTAACTTTTGGTTTCGAATCTTCAAAAAAAATTTCCCATCGAGAAGAAACAAATAAAAAGTTTGCTTCCGTTAAATCAAAATGGGAATTGTGCTGAATTTAACGGCGTTGCTTCATCAAAAATTAAATTGATTATGCCCAAATGAATGAGGTCACGAACGTTGACCGGCATCAAACGGCCGCCAGAATATGATGGGCTTCGCATGTTTCACAGTGAAAAGTAAAAACATGCCAAGAAACCTTGAAAATCGATTGGGTTTTCGTGCGAAATAGCCATTCCACGAACCGGACGTGATTCAAGCGCATTTGCAACGCTTTATTTAGCCCTTTCGTGCATCGGCGCGTACAATGAAGCACCAAAAAATCGATGGATTCTCATTCACGTAGCAGCAAAACACACGAAAAGTATGATGGTCACGAAAGAGCCGCTCTTCGAGACGAATTAGGGAATCCTCGCGATGCCAACTCGATGACTGCAACACGTAATCTGCACGCGAATCCGACGAGTCGTGGGTTTAATTGCCCAAACGATTATTCTAAGGACAAATTTAAATCTGCATAACCTCCAACCACCATAAATTAATAATAATAATAAAATGCAGGTGGTCATTTAATTCATTTTACTTCGCAAATGGATCGCCCGATTTAATTATAATAAAGCTAAACAGAATAAACTGGCCCTTCACCGAAGCAACGATTGAAATGCCTGTTTACGGGCACCCTCATGAATTATTGAAGCCTTGTAAAGGCATTACGCTAGCTAACGCAATAAACTAGCACGAAGCCAAGTTGAACTCCACTAAAATTTTAATGCACTGGCCCAGAAATGTTCGTTGTTAACAAGGAGGATGTCATTGCACTCAGCAATTTAATACTCCGATTAGATTTCAATTGAATTCTGTTAACACCAATGTAAACAGCGTGCGGAAAGCGAATTTACAATTCAATTTTGAAGATTAAACTTTGCGCAATTAAAAATCATTAACATATTTCGAGGATCTACTTATCTCGGGGTCTTAGTTTAATTGTTAGTTGGTTAGTTAGGTTAGGGATCCTCTTATTTCGAGTCATTGATTGAGTAGGTATAGCATTTGAAATACTGATATGAAATTTGATATACGGGACAAAATTTGCACTCGAATTAATGGATCCTGGAGATAGTTTCAACCCTAACATAACAAACAACTAACAAATAACCTAAGACCCCTAAGACCATCGTAATAAGCGAACGGAGGACAAAGGAAGTACCAAGGGATAGATGTCCTCCCCAATGAACCATACGCACCTTAACAAGTTCTTTCAATCTCTCCCGGTTGTAGACGTTGCCGATCTCCTCCCCTAAGATGCAATCCAAAAGTTTGGAGATGGGCCAAGCCAACGGCGCGGTAAAACACATCACTACTTTAGTGATGTAGATGGTCTTCGCTCCAACGGCCAACCCGTGCCTGGAGCATATGGCTTGGGGAGTGATCTCGCCGAAAATGACAATAGCCAGCGTCGAACAAGCGACCGCGATCAGTCCGGACGTCAAGTCGTCCAGGAGGATGGTGAAGATGGAGTTGACGAAGACATTCCCCAAGAGAATGCTGCACAGCAGGAAGTTGCCGTGATCCCTGACCGGTTGAATGATGTTCGCGTACTTCTTCTCCGACGGACTTCCCGTGTTGCAGAGGATCTTCAGCTCCGTACGGTCCAGAGACATGAGGCCCAAGTTCAATCCGGAAAAGAGCGCGGAGAACATGAGGCACGTGCATATGATGACGATGGCCGCCCATAGGGGCAGCACCTTCTCGTAAGTCTTCACCGACACCCAATGGTCGGAGCCTTGGTGCACGAACGGCACCGTGTTGGTGCTGTACTCTTCGTTCTGTAATTTCTTGTCCAGCAAGCAGACATAGAAAGCTTCGTTGCTGTCTCCGGAATACGGGAGGTTCACCGTTACTAACGCCGTATACATCGTGACAGAATCTCCTTCGATCTGCAATAGTACTTTCTTCTTTTACGCGGAACTGCGGATAGATCATTGTCGTCCAAGAAATTCCCGCAAGCACACCATCAGATACAGCGTAGGCCGTGACCATCATTACGTATGTTACAGCTTGATTCGTACACATGCCAAGACCTCATAAATGCACGTCATTTTTTGGCAGGGAAGTGTAGGGGTTAGGTTATTGGGTTGTCTAATTACAAACATAACCTCTAGTCTTCCCTGTCAAAAAATGACGTAAATTTATGAGGTCTTGACATGTGTACGAATCAACTCAACTTTGATTGGTATTATTACAAAAAGCACCCACGAACTGCCTTTTATTTTAATGGCTTTATTTCAATAGATTAATTTTAATGGATAAAGTGTGAGTGCTTGTGGTATTTTCCAACCGCAACAAGTGATCACATCACTCACCGCAAAAGGTGTGGTGATAGGAAACGGACAAGCGCCTCTGTAAAGGTTCCTCTCTTTGGTGAAAACGATGAGCATGCTCTCGGTAAATCCATACCCGAACAGGCGCAAGGTGTAGTTTTTCCGGGCAATAAGTTCCGGCACACCTCGCTCATCGAAAGAGGGCTCTTTAGCGGCAACATCTACCCTCAAACCAGTCACTCTTATGTCAGTCGTTTGCCGCGATATCCTCTTCTTCGTCTCGTTGCTAAAGACATTATTTTCTCTCAGATGGATTGCGCACGAATAAAGTGCAATTTCAAGCTGGTACGTGAGTCAAGGTTACATATCCAAAACCAACCGTCGAGCGATAGTTAATTACAATATTAAATTAATCTTGCGGGATGCTTAGGGAAATTCTATTTATAAACAGCAAAACTCGTGACAGTAATTATTCAATTCTTAAAAAACGAGTTGTCATTATCTCAAATGAAATATCCTGGCGTTTGGAATGAAATACGACCTACTACTTAAAAACTCGTTTAGGAACATAACAACTCTTTGGGGAAATATTTTCCAGCATGAGTTTTACGTATTCAACGAGAGCACACGTAGTTTGTTATCAATAGATTCAAAATGGAAGTGCATACCGAACAAATGCTACACCAATTGAAATGCCTATCGGGCGAATTTAACTAGAGCCGACAAATAATTAATAGTCATGGAGGCCTCCTAATTAAACCAATTATGTAATGGTGTGGTAAAAACAAACGCTGTCGAGAGATGCGGTTGGAAATAATTCTTTTCTGTGCTAGAAACGATTTAATTCTGTACACCTTTCAAATTTCAGAAGCTTCAGAATTGGATTTTTGCACACCGCACATACAGTGCGGTTATTCCAACGTGCTACATACGGATTTCCGTGGGACAATTTGGCCTATTTACGGCGACATAAATTATTTTATCAAAGCTAAAAATTCGAAACGAATCATTTTTGTCGCCACAAATTGCAGTATGCACAAGCAATCCTCAGCGCACAAACACAATAGAGGTAAATCACCGGCAATTTCCTGGTGAAAGCTCCGGTAATTTGGTGCGTAAGGATATTGTGCAAACTGGGGAATTAAAAATAGATATCGGGATGAATAACAGATTGCAATTGGAAGCGTCCTGAAGTATATTTAGACGTCCCCCTTTGGGGTTTCCACACATGCGATGATTTGCGATGGCGGAGATAACCGCACAATAAATTTCGACGAGACGGGAATAATTCAAGGTGGACCTTATTTACGAACCGTATTTACTCCGTTTACTTTATATAGAATGGGATTATGTGGTTCTTATCTTGTCGATGTACGTGAGCAGCGCGTTTTTCCCGTGAAGATGATGTCAGCTTTCATACGATCCAATATTGCAACATTTGCAAGAATAAAAATGAAGCATGGAGTGGAGATTATCATTATTCAATCGATTGGGTCACTCGTGATTCATCTTGGTGACCAAGCAATTCTTTAACATTGTTGAACGCGAATAGAGCTTATGTGCGTGTAATCAATTGGTTGCGTTGAATGTGTTAATCAATTAGACTATGCATTGGGTGCGTTATAAATCGAGGATTGTACACGTCTGGAGTGGGCTGCTGATAAGCGGCAGTGTTTGATAATTTTTATCTAATAGTCGGCAACTGGAAATAACGAAGATATCGTAACTGTAATCACTATTATGTGAATGGCCTACAGTAATTGGCGACTAGAATGGGAATATCAGATAAAATAGCCGTGTACAAAGGGAATAGGGTAACAAAGTAAATGTAACCAGTATCCTTGGATAACAGTAAATTCTTATTTCTGAGTAAAACATTTTACTGATAAACTTAATTATTTTCAAGGGTTATCTTTTTGCTGTTTTGGCGGAATTTTAATCGAATTCGAGGCGAATATTTACATTTTTGCAGTTTTCAAGTAAACAAAAATTTGCTCGACAAGAAACATTGATTTCTTTTATAATAATCTAATTGGACAATAGTTTCATCACAGTGTAGACTAATTTTTATACTATGGTTTTATCACTGTAGCTATCAAGGTACATTGGTTTTATATTCATTTGTCTGTTTACGCATTTATGATTAAAAAAAACATCAACAATGTATTTTTAATCAGTTATGTATAACTGGACCAAAACAGCTGGTCTCGATTAACCCTTTAACTACTGGAAAAATTTAACGTAATGGATCCCGGTCGCTTATTGTCGACCGCAGTAGTTAAGGGGTTAAGGGGGGAGTCTGCCAAGCCTGTCAATCAGGCTTTTCGTCAATTAAAAATAACAGCGATTAGTCGTCGCTTAAGAATAAACTAAGTTTCCAACATAATAATACGTATTTGCTGAAACCACTAAAAACGAATCCCTCATTCACCATAGCATTGACAGAACCACTGTACAGTGACAGAACTGTCAGACCCCCCCCCCCCCCTTAAGCGGATCGACTTCACTTTACGAAATGTGATACACGTCATTCGACCACAATAGCCATCTAGATCGGCGACAATAGAAACAAGAGACGCTCACCTGGAAATTTGTTGGCCAAGATCAGTGGAGGCCTTGATAGCACCGGCACTCAACGTCACAGCCTCCTCAGTTCCGAGGTGGCGGAACACTTCAGTCCCATTTTCCGAAAACTCCACGCAAAAATACAAGTCGCCCTCCTCCAAGTCGTGTCTCCTTGGCACTGGCTTTTCGAATACGAAGAGGGCTTCTGTCAAATTCCCCGCGCCCGCTTGGATTTCGTAATCCGCAATAGGGTCATCGCATCCCGCGTCCCTGGCCGCCTTCGATTTGGTCGCCCGCACACGCAGCCCACCGCCATCGGGGAAATTTTCGCCGGTGAAAAGCAGCCGCAGCCTGACATAGTCGTCGAGTTGCCGGACTTCGGAGTCTATCAGTCGAATCGAATGGACTGCGGGTCGCGGGGTCGCGGCGGCGGCGTCGCGACGGACGGCGAGGAGGGAAATTATCGCGGCAAGCAGATGACAACTCGCGCGAAGCAAACTTCTTGCCATTATATGCGGAACTGATGAAAGTAAACAGTGACCGGCGCCTGGAATGTGGTGGGGGGTCGCTGGGGCTTCGTGATTTCAACCATGCTCGCGGATGCGTGTGTACAAATAGAAAAATGGATTTTCGGCCAGGTTGCCATGAACGATTGCCAGCCCCCGGGGCTCTATCTCTCATCGTGGGAGGAAAGCGATCGCCGGAGGGGTTTCTGTTTTACAGGGAACTTCATTTCGGCGAGATTTTCTTTCGTGGAACTGACGTTTGGTTGACAGATTTGACGCAAGCGCTTTGCCTTCCTCGATGTTGATTCGCTAGACTGAATCACGTGACCTAACAATGGGTCGTGGAATGTTGGTTGCATAAATAACGGAAATGGAGTGTTATTGGTTGCAGATATGAACAATATTTTCTGTCTAGTAATTTAAATTCAATTTATTGTTCCAGATAGGAATGATACAGATGTAGTACTACACTTCTTCATTGTTTATTTGCTATTAAAATAGGACAATTATAGATGTAGTAGTACACTTCTTCAGTAGGTATTAATTCACCATTAAATAAAAAGTCCAAATATACAAAACAAAAACACATTGAAGAAAATTGATTATTTATATAAAATTTAAGTTCCAGTAAATTTCAATTTATTTAAGAAATTTACATCTTAATATGTACTAGTTCAAATTGAACGCCGGATTTAAAATAAAAGCGATATAAGTTCTTGGTCCAAAGTTTGCCTCGCAATTAAAACGACCGTACAACCAATTCAATGCAGCTAAACAGTCCGTAATTACATTTAACCGTTTTAAAAGTCACTTCCACTCCAACAAATCAAAAACCACACCTCACGTTTCCCCTATTACGACTTCGAACCTGAAAAAGTCGACGTGCGTATCTACAGACGCCTTCCTATGAAACTTGTAAGTCTTCGGCAAGTCGTACTTCAGTTCGGCTAGGACTTCCCCTTTAGCTCCGCAAGCCTCCGCTACTTTCAAAACGTGAGCCCTAGTCGACGTCTTATGCACGGAGTACACGACCCCCTTCGACAGCCTAATCGCCTGCTTCAGGAAAGCCATGTCCGTCCCGGCATTCTGTTTCGTGCCGAACGGCGGATTCATGATGACCGTATCGAATAACTTCTCCCATCTCGGCGGTAATTCTTGCGTGACATCGCACTGTATCGCATCGACGTTCGTCAACTCTTGTTCGGAGACGTTGCGGTTGAAGACCTCCAGGGCGTCCTCGTCCAATTCGAATCCAACGACTAGGGCGGCGTTTAGAACGGCCGCTCCTAAAGATAGAACTCCGCACCCGCTGCCGAGGTCGGCAACGAGTTTACCATCGATGTCTCCGTATTGCGACTGAAAATGCAATTCGCCATTGGTTGGTTGATATTTACCATCTTCGGTCCTGCGTCACCCATTAATTCGTTTATCATTCCGTTCATTTTTAGATTCGTCTTTCGTACTTTAATTTCTAGATTTGTCATTCATACTTTCATTCCTAGATTAACTATGTGGCAACTGTTTGAAGATGCTTGGGATTACATGATTCCCAGTGTTATAAAACTCACTGATAATACCCCACCACACCGTCGCTGGGTAAAATCAGATGACGAGAATAAATGGCCGGAGGATATTTCACGGATTATTCAATAAAAAAGCCATCAATGTCGCTATTGTTCAGCTTTTTCTACCCTCACTGAAAATAATGAGCAATCAGAATGAATCTACACAATCCGGTTAATCAACTAATTTCCGTACGTGGAAATTCCTCAATTTTTGAGCCGTAAATTGAATCCATCAACTACGCGTATACGCTATATTATCTTAATCGCTCAACAAAGGGCAATTCGTCATATCTCACGAACAGTAATAGCAGAGGGCGTTATTGGATTCAAGTACGAACGCCACTTTTAAGAAATACAATACATTATGCCTATTACAAATGATTGTTCTCTGCCATAAGCCGGGTCAACGAGAGAACAATTGCATCTGAAGTCCCCACAAAAAAATTTATCGTCCGAGTTTTCAGACAATTCAAGTTCATGAGAAAACAGCAATGAAAATCTTGGTGATGATTTTTATGTATGCAAGTGTGGTGAGTACAATACAGTACAATAAAACCCATTTAATCGGAGCATACCAGAGTGATATTTTCCAAATGAAAACAGCATTTCAAATTTGATTTAATGGAACCGTTCTAATTAATCAACGATTGAACGCCTAATATCATAGTAACATTACATATCCGATAAAATGCACATTATGAACAACATTTGAACCATGAAGGCTGAGCAGTCGACCTCATTTTATCCACTAGCGGTTGCATTCGCTTAACGCGCCCAATGACTTTCCAATTAGTCCAGCAAATCATATGTAAATATTAAGCGCTTTAATCTTTCAAGAATTCCCATTAGGGCTTGTTCGGTAGAATTTGTTACCTGAATCGCGTGCAACATGTGACAGGCCAAATGCGCGGGAGTCACGTACTGCTCGAGCTGAACTTTCGGCTTCTCGAACTCCTCGATCCCCTGGAGGAACTCCTCCAAACGCCTCAGCTTCATGCAAGGATGCATCTTTTCACTTGACGTCGTACCGCGGCAGAACCGGCAATATGAGGTTTCCGAACGAGCTGTCTTGCGATATGAAATATCCCGTGGATTGGGCGTTTGCTTGCTGCAAGGCCGCCCGAGCGGCCGAACTCATCGAGTGCCCGTCCGAGTTTGAGAAATTCGCCGAACCTATCACGGGCAGTGCCGAGGCATTCAGGGTGGAAGCGACTCCTTGTTTGAGGAGCAGTTGCTTCTTCAGTTGGAGCTCTTCCAGTATTTTCCTGTTAGCTAGCTCTGGAAGATCGGATTGTTTGCCGTTAATTTGCAGTTATGATATCATTGTGATTAAAATTTTAATTTAATGAGGAATATATCCTCATGCCTGCAACCGATACTGGTACTATAATAATCATATTGCATAGGCACATTATAATCATAATGCATTATTATGTTATCATTATAATTATAATGGATTATAATGTTATCATTATAATGCACGGATATATCGTATTGAAATCTTATAGTCAGCTGACATAAATTATAAAACCTCCTAATTATTGACATATGTCAATTATAATGTGCTGTCATATGTCAATGAATAACCTCATATAAAATTTAGGTTAGGATTTACCTCTTTGCGCGTTCGGCTGTGGAAAAGCCATTAAAGTGGGAACAGCCCAATCCAGAACTGTTTAAAACATAAACCAAAAGTAATAACCAACAACTAGTCCGGGCAATTCGACTTTAAACAAAAATTGTTTAACCAAATTTCCAAATGTCAAAGTTTGACGTGAATATAGCTGCAAGTTATAAACAGATTAGGAAAAGGAAGGATACGCTGCAGCAGATCCGCGATATCTAACTCACGTTAAAATAGATAGGTGGAGTAAGTGTCGGGATTTACCGCCCTTTATAAGTAAGGACCTGCGTCTCTGATCCGGACAAACAAATTGAAGTATGTAGTGTTGAGCACGGACTAATATAGTACCCGGTGACAGATCTCTACCGTGGTGTTGAGCAAACAAGATGACGCACGCCTACCCATGCGCATGGAAATTTCTTTTTTTTTCTCTATGCTTAGTAGTTCCACAAGCCTGCGGTAGGTCCATCGATCCACGCGCCTATCTTCACGATGGTGCGAGTTCTTCCAGCTGTCACCGTCAGATGGCCGGCAAAATGTCAGCTGATTTCTGTCAAATCTGACACCCACGGCGATGTTTTCGGGTGCGTCGTAGTTTTCTCGCGCGGCAAGATCGGAAAATCGGGGAAAATGCAAGAACTGAATGACAAGTTCCATTACGTGTACAGCTCTTCGCTGACTAATCGCGTGCAAATCAAAATGTGAGTACCCTTTTTAGTGGGAAGTTGCCTTTCGTTGTCCAATGGCGATATCATCGATTTGTTTCCGTATACCTACCTTTATTTTCAGTGGGACGTTGGAAGGTAAAAGGCAGAAGCCACAGTACGACAAGCTCTTGGAAGAACCGCTGTTGAAGTTCTCCGGTTTGTACGAGGACGGTTGTGCAGATTTGATGGTGGTCTGCGAGATTTTTGACAAAGGGGTTCCCTTGGCTTTGCCCATTTCCACATCGTACAAAGCTTTCACTTCTAGATGGAAGTATGTAATTTTTACGTTTACCTTTTGTGTTCGAATTTTTATTGTATAACGCTAATATTTTCGGGGGTTTCTGTTTATCTAAAAAATGTATGTCAAACAGTGATCCATAAATTTCACATTCGAAACTATGCCATTGTTGTACAGTTGGAACGAGTGGCTTACACTTCCGGTCCAGTTCAACGATCTACCGAGAACTGCGCAACTGGCCATGACCATATACGATTGCGCTGGCCCAAACAAACTCATACCAGTTGGCGGAACCACCATTTCTTTTTTCAGTAAATATGGGGTTTTCAGACAGGTAATTGATATTGAATTAGCTCGTTTATCTATTAGAAATCGAAATACTCGTTTATCTATTAGAAATCAAAATATGTAGTCAGTCGTGCATTTGATATATTAGAATAAAATCCACAAAGTTTATTTCTGTATTCGCTAGGGAATGATGGATTTGAGAGTCTGGCCTGGCGTAGTTGCGGATGGAAATCATCCGACTACCACACCAGGAAAAGTCAGGTGCGATTCTAAGGATAACATGCAAAGGCTTGCGAAATTGGCGAAAAAACATCGAAATGGCCATATAACGAAAGTAAGCGTTAAAAGTCCACTGTATTTGTTTGTTATATTCATTTTATTGATTAGTTGAGAACGCAATATGAATAAACTAATTTATAATGTGGTTTTTGAACAGGTGGATTGGTTAGATCGATTGACGTTCAGGGAAATAGAATTGGTGAACGAAAGAGAGAAACGCAACTCAGACTACCTCTATTTAATGATTGAATTTCCCACGATCACGGTTGACGGCACTTTACACTACGTCGTGTACTTCGAGCAAGACGGAGATGAAATCCACCAATTCAGAGCTCAAGCTGACATAGTGACGGTGCCGGATCAGGAAATCCTAAAGGTATTGTGTGCGAATCGACTTGCGTGTCGTTGACCCGTGCGCACTTGCCGGTCTTCCCCGGGCGCAAATTCCCCCTTTCTCGGCATTGTGTTGTAAAGCTTCCGACGATGTGCGTTCTGTTCAATTTCTTTCTTTTTCCCCCGAAAGGAGAATTTGGTGGAGAGCAAGCACCACAAGCTGGCCCGTTCGGCCAGGTCCGGCCATTCGGACAAGGACGCCAAACCTAACGCCACGGTCCGGGACATCCTCAACACCATCGTGTCGTATCCTCCGACTAAGCAGTTGTCGAACGAAGAACAGGATCACGTGTGGAGGTTCCGTTTTTATCTGAGCAACCAGAAGAAAGCGCTGACCAAGTTCCTGAAGTGCGTGAACTGGACGCAGCAGAGTGAAGTGCGCCAGGCGCTGTCCATGCTGGAGATATGGACGCCGATGGACGTGGAGGACGCTCTGGAGTTGCTCTGCGGGAACTTCTCGCACCCGACCGTAAGGAAGTACGCTATATCGAGGCTGCAGCAGGCACCCGACGAAGACCTGATGCTCTACTTACTGCAGCTGGTGCAGGCTTTGAAGTACGAGAATTTCGAGGATATTAAAGAAGGTAGGTAGAGGAATTCTATATGACTTTTCACCTAAAAGCATTTCATCAGTCATATTCCGACATAAGATTAAAGTTGGTCACCTACAGGTGCGGGCAGATTAATATCTTTTTACTATAGTTATTTGTTGGCTGGTGATGGGCATTACAAAATGGCACGCGTGCATAAATTGTGTTAACAGGATACAGGCGCGTTTCCCCTGGTCGGGAAGTGACCAGTTCTCAAGAAGAAAAGGAATCGTACTTGGAGAAGAAAGACAGCAGAGAAAGCAACAGCACCATAACTAACGAACCGGCGATGACTCGATCAGCAAGTTACAACCAAGCTGATAACATAGCCGCTTCAAATGTGAATAGCGTTATCGAAATAGACCCGATGCACAGGGCGAATACTCTCCCGGAAAATTTGCTCCAAAACATAAATATCAACACCGACTCAACAAACACGGACACTTTGCAGAGCGAATTAAAGGAAGAGGAGGAAATACAAGATTTGGCTTCGTTCTTGATCCGAAGGGCTTGCAAGAACTCCGCGCTCGCCAACTACTTCTACTGGTATTTGCTGATTGAGTGCGAGGATCAAGAACACAGCATCAAACAAGACGTGAGTCCTGCAATTGATGTGATGCTTTGATATCAATTTTAAGGCCCGTTCTTTTTGTTGGAATATTGGTACTGTATGGTGTAGTGGTAGAGACGGTGTTACATAAAAAATCAGCTGATTTCCTGTGTAAGCCACAACAAAATCAGATTTCCAGTGTAGCCTCAAGAAAAACACTTTTCCGTCTGTGTAATTCACCACAACACCTGCTGTTTCCCGTGGAAGAAACATCCACCAGTGTGCGCAAAATTCAGCAAGAGGACTAAAATCGTGAATTTTACAGAGCACAGTTCGAGACATGTACCTAACCGTGATGAAGACCTTCTCCCAAACTCTGGCCAAAGGAACCCCGGAAATGCAGAGGCGCAGGGACTTCCTAGCCACCCAGCAGAAGTTCATCGACAAATTGGTCGGTTTGGTGCGAACGGTTTCCAGGGAGAGCGGCAACCGCAAGAAAAAGACCGAGAAGCTGCAGCAGCTCCTCGCCGACCCGGACTCCTTCAAAATAAACTTCTCCAACTTCGAACCGTTCCCGTTCCCCTTGGACCCCGACGTCTACATAAAGGGCATCGTTCCGGACAAAGCGAGCCTCTTCAAGTCTGCCCTCATGCCCTCGAAGCTGCATTTCGTCACCACGAACAACACGGAGTACGTGGCGATCTTCAAGCACGGGGACGACCTACGCCAAGACCAGCTCATCCTCCAGATGATCACCCTAATGGACAAGCTGCTGCGCAAGGAAAATCTGGACTTGAAGCTGACGCCATACCGCGTGTTGGCTTTGAGCACCAAACACGGCTTCGTGCAGTTCATCGACTCGGTCACGGTAGCGGACGCCTTGGCGACCGAGGGAAGCATCCACAATTTCTTCAGGAAACACCACCCGCAAGAGAACGGCCCGTACGGGATTGCGCCGGAAATAATGGACACTTACGTGCGTTCTTGCGCCGGGTACTGCGTGATCACTTACCTGCTGGGAGTCGGAGACAGGCACTTGGACAATTTGCTCCTTACTACTTCGGGGAAGCTCTTCCATATTGATTTCGGGTACATATTGGGTAGAGACCCGAAGCCGCTGCCTCCGCCAATGAAATTAAGCAAGGAGATGGTGGAAGGAATGGGCGGAGTCAATTCCGAGCATTATCAGGAGTTTAGAAAGCAGTGCTACACGGCCTTTTTACATTTGAGACGGTTAGTGTTATCATTTTCTTTCTCTTTGCTTTTAATACCTCCACCAAAATGTATACAGTATGAACTGTATACATTTTGTTCACAAATGAACTGATTGCACATTAAACCTCTACCTGAGAAAGCGTTGATTATAAATTTATTGACCCATAGACAACGATTTCAATAAGATATTTTGGTAGAGTTGGCCTAAGTGGAACAATGTTCTTCTGATTGTAACTTTTCTTTTCAGACATGCAAATTTAATGCTGAATCTCTTCTCTCTAATGGTTGACGCCAGCGTACCCGACATAGCTCTAGAACCCGACAAAGCAGTGAGAAAAGTGCAAAGTAATTTGCGATTGGACTTGGGAGACGAAGAGGCCGTGCACTACATGCAAAATCTGATCGATTTATCTGTGACGGCAGTGATGGCGGCTCTGGTGGAACAACTACACAAGTTTGCTCAATACTGGAGAAAATAAAGCGGACTATTTGAAGTGTATCAAGTGCGACATTAATCTTTAATTTGCAATATTGTTATTTATTTTTGTATATTTAAGACGAATTGTGATGAATAGACTTAAACGAGATTGCGATTTTATTTTATTTTCAAATCAATTCATTCAAATCCTTTTGTTAACCTTATTCGGGTTATTTTCATTCTTAGTATTATTAATATAAAGTGGCAGGCCATTCCGTCCCAGAATACTAGTTTGATAGACACATAGGTACCAGCCAGGACGAAATTTTTATGGTCAGAACTATCATAATCCGACTGGTATACATTGAACCACAGAATAAAAACCGGATATAAAATCAATGCATACCGGCATACGAACTCTATCACAGTCGATTAAATCTCCAATAGTTCCAGCAATCATCCGTTCGAGCTAACAATTTCTAAACAATCCTTCGCGTTCAACTTCCGCACCGTTTCCCCTTTCTCAGCCAAAATCTCCTCAATGTTCCTCTTCCCATCCAAATCCGTGAACCATTTCAAATTATCAGCGATCAAATGGTGATTCTTGCACCCTTCGCACGTCACAATCACCACGCCTTTCTCGTAGGCTATTTTCGTGATGTAATGAGAATTCCTGGCACTGCACACTTTGCACGTGTAGGATAACTGCAGTTTACCCTCCAGCTTACCCAAAGGTTGGGGCGGGCATCCGCAGAATCCCCTAAATCCAACGTAAACATTCCCAAAATCCGCGGTCTTCGATGGGACGAATCGCAACAATTCTGGCCTAGGAAAAACACTTCCTAACACGGGAAATGCCCTCGATGTCCGTTGCGTCGCACCCGAAGCAAAAATTCGCGAAATAACACTACGGAACATTTTTTTTAGACTATTTACGGAACCCTCTAAAACGCAGCGCACGTGGCTAACATTGACAGCTGTCAAAATTTGTTGTCAAAATTGACAGCTGTCAAATCGAGAACATGGACCTAAAAATCTAGGGGAATTTCGTATTAGAACTGGCCTGTCAAATTTGACATTTAATGGTCAGGACCGTACTGGAGATTTGCAAACAGATTTTCCACAACAATTTTCTAGCGTGCGGAAAGCTTTTAATGCGTCCCGCGTATTGTCGATTCGCAAGTGCAACATCTCTGGGAGAATTTGGCATGGAAAAACGTTGTACAACGACATTTCGGAACATTTTAGGTTAGCTTTTGCGATTGTCAAATAGGATGCATGGACGTAATAAATCTAGGGGAATTCAACGTTAATAATGGCCTATCATGCGTTAAACGTCAAAGTGACGTTTAATAGTGAGGACCGTACTTGCCTAATTTTAGGATCCCATTTTTTTCGTTACACCATCACTCTTTACTTCATTCTATAAACGAGATTCAGTGTTCGACTACTGATATTCCATTATAGAAATTTCATATTCAAATACTGCTTTATAAGCAGAATATGCAAACACGCTCCTTTCTTAGTCTTTATCACGGCAGATATACATTTGCAGTGGTCTTTAACTGTTTAAGAGACGAGCTCTTGAATATAGAACGAATAATTCCCCATCAAGAAACGTTAATCAACTCTGCCATATAATTATGTTCGATATACTTAAACGGGTCAAGCCCATGTAGGGCAGAGTTGATGTCGGTTTGTCAATTGCCACGGTCGTGCAATATGCCACGGTCTCATAAATCCATGCAATATGCCATTTCGCATTGTCAATGCTATAAAATTGCCGCGAAAATTAAATGTCAAATTTGACACTGAAAATCATTTTGAAAACCCA